>CATIWR010668232.1:0-14467 GCA_949677035.1 Omphalea diandra | reverse complement strand
TATTATTAATAAAATATCTTTGTGATAGATATATATTATAATTAATAAATAAAAAATATTTATATATATATATATATATATATATATATATATATATATATATATATATATATATATATATATATATATATATTATGGTTCAGATATTGCTTCTATGGTTCGCTTTTAGTATGGGACAGTTCGGTTTAATTTTCGATTAGGATATCACAAAATCTCAGGAACTATCCCAATTACTTATTCTTGATCTAGTTCAGTTCGGAGATTTTTTTAAAAAAAAAAAAAATTGGATATTTCAATTTTGGTACCAAACCAATGTAGTTCCTCAGTCTAATTGTAAAATCTCTATTCTCCATGCTCATGCCTAATCAACCATTACACAGAGATTGCCTTCCCTTCACCTCGACTCTAATGAACAAAGCTAGATTATGGTCCCTTCTCTTGAGTAGCAAATCTTTATCAAAAAAAGTAATTTTCCCTTTGTTAGTAATAAAGGTGGTCATGTCCTTTGGCGTAACTTCTTTAGAAATGATCAAACTACACAATGCTTCAACCATCACTCTCTTATACTTTTAGAAGGTGATAAATAATCCCTACATACAAATCTAAGCTAGCATTTTACTCAATTGCCTTAAAATGCTCACCTCCTCCTTTTCCTTCAATACGAGTTTGTCCACCTCCTTATGAACTTTAGACTCTTTAGGGGCCTCCCTATCTAGATAGTACTTCCCACTTTTAGTCACATTGTTACCTGTTCTTCCTTTTTCTCTTCACCACTTTCTTCCTATAACTTGATCTTTCTCCTTCTCTTCATTTCATTTATTTCTTCATTTAAACTTTCCTAAGGATTGATAGCACAAGTAATAATCACGACTTTCATAGGGGCCACCTCCTCAAAGGTAGCCATCATAACCTCCTCGGGCATCCCAAAATTGATCATGAAAGTTCCTTAGATCAGGAGTGGAACATTTTGATAGTTTTAGAGTGGATTGCCCCTTATGCTTAGTCCTTCTGAGTTCAACAAAAAAAATAATCTTATTGCCCAATGAGATCCTAAATCTCGTGCCTTAGTTTGTAATAGTTCTCTACATTATGATTAGCCCTTTGGTGAAAGGCACAACAAGCATTCACATCATACCCCTTTGTTAAGGGATTGGGGGGTGGCCTTGGTGCCAGCAATTTCAATACACCTTTCTTTTGCAACCTTTCAAATGCCATAGATAGAGGCATACCTAGATTACTAAATTGTCTTTGGGCTCCTATTGCATTCACATTAATAGATTTGCTCCCTTTTCCTTAAGCTTAAGATGGTATGCTTCCTCTCCTACCATACTGCTTCTTCAATTAAGACTCTAACTCCTCATATTATAACCCCATTTCCTTGAGATCCTCAAAATTATGCAATAACATTCCTTTAATCCTAGTTATTGTACCAACCAAAGTTCCTCTAATAATCATTCATACTTGCTCTCTCTCAATTGGTTTAGTGGTTGCCTTAGAGGCCATCTTCTTCCACCTCCTTATGTAGTCATGGAAACCTTCTTCTAACTTCTATTTCAATGATTCTAGATCTTGTACATTGTCTTCTAAGTCTGGGTTATAGGCATAATGTTTCTCAAAAGCCTTTATTATCTCTTTCCAATCTTCTTTGATTGTTTTTATGAATTTAACCAAGTTTTGCAAACCCATCTAGCATAGTATTTGTTGGCCTGGATATCTTCATAACCAACACATATCAACGGATGTGATTTTTCACATTTTGAGACCCTATAAACTTCAAAAGCTTAGGCATTCAGAAATTAGCTAGAATTTTGTCTAACATCATAATTCACATATGTCACAGTTAAATCCTCCTTTAAAACCATGCATTATCACTTAATTTCTCATATAAAAAGACCAAATGCATGTTAATTGCTATTTTGTAGGCTTATAGTGAAGAAGAGAAAAGTTCAAATGAAGAAGAAGTGCATGGTGGTGTGGTTTAAGCATATGGTCGTACGCCTTAATAACACCAAAGAACTAGAGAAGAACAAAAATTCACAGCCTCGAAGCATGGTCATATGTGTTAGATAGATGGCATGTGATAAAGGTTATCGTAGCAACCGCCAAAATGCTTTGATAGCATATAGTCATACACTTCTTTGAACCCTAAAATGAAGAAAAAGATCCTCAAGATATCCCTTCCTTTGCCTAAAGCCCAAGCTTCTTTATTGGAAGGCAAAATTAAACCATTATTTAATGAGGAAAATAATACAAAATTATTGCATGAAAGACTCACCAAACATTTGAAAAAAGGAACAAACAATCTCGTAGATGCAATCGAAGAGTTATAGAAAGAAGGTGTAAGCAATCAAAGAAGTTCAAAAAGAAGTTCATGGCTATTCTTGGGATTTAATTGATTATTATCTTGTCTTCTTCTTCTTTCTCTTTCATTATGAACTAAACTATTGAGTTAGGGTTATAAATAGATCTTGTGTGACCTATATTGGTTTTTCTTAATCTAAATCTTTTGGTTTCATTCATTCTATGTATTAGTACTTGTGAATGCTTCAAGTTATTGATTGACTGGCCATTAATCATATTTAGTTCCTTAAATTAACAATTAAGAGATGTTTTTCATGGAATGCACCCTTCAATAAATCCCTTATTTTGTTATGAGTTAAGAGACCTTAATAAAGCATTACTATCTTTGGAATCTTATTTGGTAAGATAATTGCATGATGTTTGGCTTTTGTGTTGAGAGATCAATAGCTTAACATGCATTTGTATGTTGATTGATACACAAGAGAGATCGATTGAACACCTTAGTGGCTTGATAGTATCACTAGATGAATGAACCAATTAGATGAAGATTAGGAATCCTTTAAAAGTCCCCAAGTGAAGTTAAACCCCTGGCCACTTTTCTTCATTGATTGTTTTCAATTATTACAAGTGTTGATCTTATTTTCTTATTTATAATTTTAGTTCTTATTTACTTTGATCTTCTAGATAATATAAAATACAAAATACTTAGTACTTAAACTTGATCCTTATGAGAATGATATCTTTACTCTTGTACACTTTATTACTTGTCAACCTGTGCACTTACAGCTCAATGGGTTATTTATATAACACAAACCTATCATCAAGTTTTTTACTCTATTGTCAAGGATTAATAACTTTAATACTAAGTTATTTTTTATGTATTAGTTTATAATTTTATTTTTTATTCTTAACATTGTTTCTTATTTCTTTATTTTAGGTGCATGACTATAACCCAAAACCAAGAAAATAAAGAAGTCTTATTTCCTCCCAATTCAAAAATTGAACGTACTCTAAATCAAAGAATGTGAGAAAATCAACAAAATCAAGAGATGGCAAATCTAGTGGATCGAACTTTAAAAGAATTTGCCATACCACCTCTTAAAGAATTAAAATTGGCTATCACTTGAGCAAGCGCTAATGCTAATACTTTTGAGATTAAGTCAACATTGATTCAAATGCTTACCAATACTCTTTAGTTCCATGGCTTATCTCATGAGGATCCCAATGCTCACTTAGCGAATTTCTTAGAAATTTATGACACCTCTAGGCCAAATGGAATGTCTACAGATGCAGTAAGACTACACCTTTTCACATTCACTCTTAAGGATAAGGCTAAGGCATGGATAAACTCATTAGAACCTAGAAGCATCACTACTTAGGACTAGCTCTTATAAGCTTTTGTAAACATTCCCCCCATAAAAAATGGATAGACTTAGAAATGAGATCACTATATTTAGCCAATAAGATGAAGAAACCTTAAATGAAGCTTTAGAGCTATTCAAAGTTCTTTTAAGGAGGTGCTCCAATCATCAAATTCCAAAATGGTCAATCATGCATACCTTTTACAATGGATTTTTTAGGCAAATCTAGAACACTAAAGATGCAGTAACT
The DNA here is from genome assembly GCA_949677035.1 of Omphalea diandra. Classification (NCBI taxonomy): domain Eukaryota; kingdom Viridiplantae; phylum Streptophyta; class Magnoliopsida; order Malpighiales; family Euphorbiaceae; genus Omphalea; species Omphalea diandra. The sequence continues at coordinate 10,555 of CATIWR010668232.1, read as the reverse complement.
AGAGGGTCTATCTTAGATAAAACAATGAATATAGCTTATGATTTGATTGAATGATGGCAAACAACAACTATTAAACCCATTAGAGGAGTATGCCAGAGAAAGTAGTAAAGATTCAAAACTTGGATGCATTGCAAACTTTACAAGCTTAGGTATTATCTTTATCCAAACAATTGAGTTCTTTTAATTGTAATGTGGTTTCTTCTCCTTTCTTATAGGTTATATGTGACTTTTGTGGGGGAAAATGAGCATAAGAATATAGATTGTTAAGCAGGGAATCTTTTTGCTCAAAAGCAAGTGATCTAAGTAGGAAATTTCAATTGTCAACCTAATAAGCCATATTCTAATACATACAACCCTGATTGGTGAAAGCACCCTAATTTCTCTTGGTCAAACAACAACACCCTAAATCCTAAAACACAAGGACCATCACTTCATTTCCAACCTCACCACTAAACTACCAACCTCAAGAAAAGAAATCAAACCTAAAAAATCTCATTAAAAAATTCATATCCAAAACTGATACTATACTTAATCACCTACATAAGATGATTAGGAAGCTTGATGGCAAAATAGACCTAGTCTAGAAAAATCACTCATGTTTCATCCATAACCTTGAGATCTAAATGGGATAAATAACCAACACCCTTGGTTCTAAATCCTAAGGAACTCTTTTTAGCAATTTCAAAACGAACCCTAACACCCTTGGTTCTAAATCCTAAGGAACTTTTCTTAGTAATTTCAAAACTAACCCTAAGGACCAAGTGAAAGCCATAACCTTGAGGAGTGGTAAGGTACTTTAACTTAAGCTAAAGGATGAGACAAAAGAGGACAATAAGGTAAAGGAAGAGGAAAAGCTAATTAATGAGCACTAGCCTAAGGAGAAGGTAAAGCCACATGTACCTCCCATTCCTTTCCCTTCAAGACTCAAGCAAAATTTGGTGGATAAGCAATTTGCCAAATTTTTTGGCATACTTAAAATTATCCAAATCTATATACCTTTTGAGGAGGCACTCACCCAAGTGTTAAAGTATGTTAAATTCATGAAGAATGTGCTTTCAAAAAAGAGAAAATTAGAGGAATGTGAGAGAGTTACCTTGACCAAGGAGTGTATTGCCATCTTACTTAATAAATTGCCTCCAAAAATAAGATATCTAGGGAGTTTTACTATACCTTATGAAATTGGTCATGTTTCATTTGATAAAGCTCTTTGTGATTTAGGCATTAGTATTAATCTAATACCTTTATCTATTTTTGAAAAATCAGGTGTTAATGAGATGAAGCCCACAAAGATTTCTCTCCAACTAATAGACCATTCGATTAAATATCCAATAGGGATAATGAAGGATGTGCTCATCAAGGTTTATAAGTTCATAATTCTAATAGATTTTGTGGTGCTTGATATAAAAGTACATAAGGAGATCTAATTATTTTTAGGCTGACCAATCCTTGTAACTAGAGGATCTTTAATTGATGTTAGAGAGGGAACACTTCCCTTGAGTGTGGGAGATGAAAAACTAATGTTCAATATGTATAAGGCCATCAAGAAGTCTATGAAGGACGAAAGGTACCTAGGGATCGACATCATTGAATAATGCACCAAAGAAGTTTTCTAAAAAAAGGAAGAGACTCTCATTTTTAAAAAGGTAGCCAAGGTGAGAATAGAGAAAGAGGAAAACACTATAGAGGTAAGTATCCCAAGTTTTAAGGTTTGTGACACTCCTTCTTCTTCTCTTGTTCAACCCTTGGATTATGAGAAGTACCTTGAGGTAACCCTACCTTTTATTCTTAAACCTCCCCAACTTAAGTTTAAACCTTTAACCCCTCATCTTAGGTATGCATTCTTAGGGCAGGATAATACACTTCTAGTTATCATTTTCAATGAACTCACAAAAGCATAAGAGGAAAAATTGTTGAGGGTGTTGATAAATAGGATTAGAGCCTTAGGTTGGACCATAGTGGGATATGAGGGAGGGTTAGTCCTACACTTTACATGTATAAAATCTCCATGAAAGACAATCACAAACCCACCACAAAGCACCAAAGGAGGTTTAACCCTAACAAGAAAGAGGTGGTAAAGTAATTAGTGCAAGAATTGTAACATCTCTATCCACATTCATTGGCATTATCACATGAAAATATTCATTGCATAAATGATATGAAATTCCATATGAACATATGCATTGGATAAATGATCATTTAGTCATGCGATTTATAGAAGCATGACAATGACACTTAGACCGTTACAGTTGGGACACTTGAACATATATGTAGTGTTTGTATAGTTGCATGGAAAATTGCCTTATGTTGTGTGCATATTATAACATCATAAATAATGGTTTTATAGAACTTATTTAAGAGTATAAGGAGCATTTAGGGATTGAGAGATGGATGAAGGTGCTTAAGGAGTGAAGAAGAGAGACTAAAAAAAGGAAAAGTGAACTTCCAACCAATGGAAATGAAACACCATGATTTTACATTGTTATAATAAGTTTATATCTGATGATTAGGGTCAGAATTGAGGGGTAATTCGTGAGGTATGACAAAAAGAGAGTGAGAGAGAGAAAGAGCTAAGGAAGAAAGAAAGAAGAAGAAGAAAAGAGGGAGAAGAGTGAACTGCCTAAGGTTTTCTAATTCTGGGATAATAGGTAAGATAATTTATCTTCTTCTCACCTAAAATTAACCTCTCATGACATGTTAATCATGCATGGTTAGTGAGAATCATGGAGTAATTGAGGTAGAGCTCTTGGATGGAAGTTGAATCTAAGAGAATTAGAGCTGTTTGTGCTGCATTTAGTTGTTAGATTAGAATTTTGTATCCATGATTTCATAACCCTAGAAGAGGAATTAGGGAAAGTTCAAAATATGAAAGTTGTAGATTTATGTCTCATATAAACTCCTATGAAACGGTTTTACTTGATTTGGTCTATGTGAGGAGATATGACTCCTTCAGTAGGATTAGGTCAAATCCAAACTGAGATGATCTCAGTCTTCTGTTTTCTTATATTTTGATGGTCTTAAGTTTTGATTTTAACAAAGTATAAAACATCCTATGTGGTATAGCCTATGTGGTAATGATAAAACAACCTGTGTGGCATAGCCTATGTGGCAATGATATAATAGCTTGTGTGGCAATGATATAATAGCCTGTGTGGCAATGATAAAATAGCCTGTTTGGCATAGCCTGTGTGACAATGATATAATAGCCTGTGTGGCAATGATATAATAGCTTGTGTGGCAATGATAAAATAGCCTGTGTGGAAATGATATAGTAGCCTGTGTGGCAATAAAATATAATAGCCTGTGTGGCAATAAAATATAATAGCAAGTGTGGCAATAACCTTTGACAGCCTATGTGGCATTTAGGAGTAAAGATTCTTTATTTCGTACATGGATATGATGGTGAGTTATTTATGTTTAAATGTTGTTATTTTATTTGTGCAATAACCTTTGATAGCCTATGTGACATTTAAGAGGAAAAACTCTTTATTTCGTACATGGATATAATGATGAGTTATTTATGTTCAAATATTATTACGTTATTTGAGATTGAAGTATCGTTATGCATTTACTTACTGAGTATGCAAACTCACTCTTTTGTATGAAATCTTATTTCATGAAGAGTAGACTAAAGATTGCATCCAGTATACTTTTCGAAGTCATTGTCTAGCAGTGTAAGAGAGGTTGGGCCAGTATGTAGTCAATTAGTATTTTAGTTTGTTTATTCATGTATGTTTTATTGTAAATAGTTACTAAGTGGTGAACAAGAGACATAGTGAAAAAAAATATTTTAATCAAGTCTTTTAAATGACAATGGATAGACTTAGAGAGAAAATTAAATGATTATTAATTGGGGCATCACAGTATGCCATTTGGTTTATGTAATGCACTTGCTACATTTCAAAGATGCTTGTTTTTTTATTTTTAATGATCTAATTGATGTATGTGTTAAAGTCTTAATGGATGATTTTAGTGTTTATGGTATTAACTTTTCCCATTATTTAGAAAATCTCTCTAAAGTGTTAGATAGGTGTATTAAGCAGGGATTAGTATTGAATTAGGAGAAATGCCATTTTATGGTCTAAGAAGGAATTATTTTGGGTCATATGGTATCTAATAGGGATATTGAGGTTGAAAGGCCAAGGTAAAAGTGATTGCTAACTTGCCATCGTCAAAGAATGTAAAGGATATAAAAAGCTTTTTAGGACATGTAAGCTTTTATCGAAGGTTCATTAAAGATTTTTCTAAAATTGCTAACTTATTGTGTAATCTTTTAGCAAAGGATGCAATTTTTGAGTTAGATAAGTCATGTATTTAATCTTTTGAGAAATTCAAAAAGGCACTTATTTCAACTCCAATTTTACAGCCATTAAATTTGAATTTGCCATTTGAAATCATGTGTGATGTATGCAATTTTATTGTTAGGCTATTGTAGTTTAAAGGAAAGATGGAAAGCCATATGTTGTGTATTATGAAGCAATCTATTAGATCCTACTCAAATTATTTATACTACCATAGAAAAAGAGTTTCTAGCAATAATTGTATATGCCTTTGACAAGTTTAGGGCATATTTGGTTTGTCAAAAAGTTATAGTTTATTTGGATCATGCAGCCTTTAAATATCTCTTAAACAAGAAAGATGCTAAAAGAAGGTTACTTTATTGGATTTTGATGCTTCAAGAGTTTGAATGAGAGGTTAGAGATAAGAAAGGTAGTGAGAACCTTGTAGAAGATCATTATGTAGACTAGACTAAGAAGTGTTACAAAACCAAAATAATGGAGTACCTATTAATGAGACGTTTGTGGCAGAACAACTACTTAGTGTTGCAATTAAGAAAGTTTTGTGGTTCACCGACATTGCAAACTATTTAGTGAGTGGTGTTTTACCTCACAATATGGATTATCATCAACGGAAAAAATTCTTAAATGAAGTTAAACACTATTATTGGGATGAACCCCTTGTCTTCAAAAGATGCAGAGATGGTTTGATTAGAAGATGTGTTCCATAAGATAAGGTACAAGATATATTGAGGCACTGTCATTCTATGAATGTTGGTGGCCATTTTGGTGTATAAAAGATAGCTTCCCATGTGCTTCAATAAGGTTTTTAGTTGCCTACACTCTTCAAGGATGCTCATACCTTTGTTCTTTCATATGATCATTGCCAAAGGACTGGAAATATTGGAAGAAAGCAAAAGATGACTTTATAAGGTATTTTAGAGGTAGAAATTTTTGATGTTTAGGGAATAGACTTCATGGGTCCATTTCTAAGCTCTTTGGGGAACAACTACATCTTAGTTATTGTAGATTATGTCTCCAAATGGGTTGAAGCTATAACATCTCATACCAATGATGCAAAGATTATTAAAAAGTTTCTTAAAAAAACCATATTTCCAAGGTTTAGTACTCATAGAGCCCTTACAAGTGATGGTGGCTCTCATTTTTATAACCATATCATTGAGTCATTATTGAAGTATGGAGTAAGACACAAGATATCGTCTTTTTACCATTTTGTAAATGAGTGGCCAACTTGAAGTAATTGAGAACTTAAGTGGGTTCTTGAAAGAATAATTTCTAGTATAAGGAAAGATTAGGCATGGAAGTTTGATGATGCTTTATGAGCATATTGTACGGCGTTTAAACTCCCATTGGGTTAACTCCTTATCAATTGGTGTATGGGAAATCTTGTCATCTACCAGTTGAGTTGGAACATAAGGCATATTAGGTTACAAGAGCTTTGAACTTTGATCTCACTAAGGCAGGTAAAAAAAAAAAAACTTCTCCTGCTTAATGAATTAGAAGAATTAAGAGCCAATGCCTATGAAAATGCAAGGATTTATAAGGATAAGATAAAAAGATGGCATGGCAACCACATTCTAAAGAAAAAATTTCATGAAGGTAAGCTTGTTCTCTTATACAATTCAGGATTGAAGGTGTTCTTAGGTAAGCTGAAGTCTAAATGGTCTGGACCGTTTCGAGTTGTGCAAGTCTCTCCATAAGGTACAGTTGAGATAGTCAATGTTACAAGTGAAATTTTTAAGGTAAATGGACATCAACTTAAGCCCTATGTTTTTGGCAATTAGATTGATAAAGGGATTACAATCGCTCTTGCATTAACATCCTAACCTATCGAGGTATGTTTTCATACTTACCTTTTTTACCCTAAATAAATTTTCTTTTCTTTACCACTATTCTAGTCTCTTTATTTTTTTTATTTTTATTTTCTTTCATTTTTTCCATTTTAAAGTTTATAACACATTGCATTTTCATTTGGTAGAATATCATATTTTGCTTTTCAAAAAATAAAAAATAAAAAATAAAAAATAAAAAATAAACAAATGTAGAAAGGCCTTGCCAAGTTGTGATGGCTATCTTGACTCAACACTGTAACCATACATAAACTTGGTGTGCCGACTCACACCAGTGTATTGAGTCAGATAACCCCTGTCCCTCTAATCTTCTTATTTTAATATTTCCACCATTTTAATCTTTTACTCTAGTTTAATTTTACTAGTTTTCACATAATAACTATTAGCTTTTACTTTTTCCTTTTTAACATATGTCTACATTCTTCTACCCACACACTATTTTCACCTATTTTCAAATTCAAAATTGAAAGGTTGTGACCTTTCCCCTCCAAAAGTCACAACTTCTCACCTTTTTAACTTCCCTCCATTCTTTTATTTAACTCTCATCTTCCATAGTAGCTCACACATTTCTTCCACACTCAATTTTTAACACATTTCTACCACACTCAATTTGTAAACATTTCATTTTCTTTATTTCATTCTCTACTCTTCTTTCATAAATTCTCTAAACTCATATTCTTCAATTACTCATTTTCTTCTCTTCTCTTTCATTTCTCTAAAATCATTTCACATTCTCCACCTTCTTTATTCTCTATATTTCTTTACACATAAATCATGGGGAGAAATAAATGTACTTCATCATCAAAGCCTCAAGATCACCATGAGGAAGAAGAAGAGGACCTAACCAATACCTATGGAACCAAGTTTCCTACCTTACATATAAAGAAGGTGTAAAGTTTGTTAGTCTTAAAGTTAGAGAAATTGTGGCTTGTAAGTATATTCCCTGTTCTCTTCTTCATGATATTGGCATGCATGAGTCTTTGCCTCAATTATTATCTTTATGTGGCCTTAAGAAGTTTGTTTTTATAGAATAATACATAAATGTTGAATTGATCACTGAATTTTAAACATCCTTAGACCTTCATCCAAATGATTCTCACATGCTAGAATTTAACATGTTAGGAAAAAATACCAACTTTCATATGTATTCATTCATAAGTATTTTGGGTTTAAAAAGGATGGTATTTGTGCTATACATAAGAATTTTGATATTGATGAGTTTTGTACTTTCTTAATGGATTGTTAGACACCATTTAACCCTAAGAAGGGTAAAGCCATGTTTATTAAGGATCTTACGCATTAGCTATTGCATAAAGTACTTACATGTGTTGTTTTTCATAATTTGGTAGGTACTGAAGGTTAAATTGCATTATGGTAGTCCTTCTAACGGGTGTTTAGGATAGTTTTACAAAATTCATCCTTCCAATGAGTTTTTTTAGTATTTTTGGTAATTGTTTATTTGTTGAATCCTTTCTTATTTCAATTCTTAGGTTGGAAGGGTACTTCTAGTCTTTTGCTAGTTTTTCCTTTGAAAAATTACATTTTTTCTTTTCTTTTCCCTTTTTCCCTTTCCTTTCTTTCTTTTATTTTCTTCACTTTTATTCCTTTCTTTATTTTCCTTTCCTCTTCCTTTCTTTCTTTTCCTTTCCTCTTCTTTTCTTTCTGCTTAGGAGGTTTGTATAGATAAGTCGTTATCTATATTGACAACTAATTAAAAGTATATATGAGTAACAAATTTATTAGATATAAAGGGGCATTAGTTGTCTATATAAATAACTAGATTGTTTGAAGAAGCAACCATATGCTATATATAACCCTTAGCCTACCAAATAAGTCATTTTCATTAATTTCACTTATTTTATATTCTTTTTTTCTCTATTATTCTCTCTCAAGGCTTTGGAATATTTAAGCTCTTTTGCTTTTAGATATGATGGCCCATGACGATGTCCCGATGGATAATTTACACGATGCTCTTCAAAACTTTATTGAGGGCAATATGCACCTCACAATGAGTTGGCAACCCTTATGCTCTAATAGGGCTATAATTTAGTTTTGGCACTCCTACGCATGCACCTGAAGATCTTCCTAAAGGGTCTCGAGCTGAATATGGATGCTCACTTAATCTACAATCCTTCTTTCCATCTCTTCGACACTACTTCTTATTGTCCCTTATTGCCTTAGAAAAGGGGTTGAATAGGGTAATGGAAAGTAAACAATTAAAAATATGTATGAAAACAATAAAGAATCGAGACAATCAGTTTGTAGAGGTTCGACACAATCCTACCTATGTCCTTTCCTCTAGTTTTCCCACTAAAGCCTTTCACTGTCCAGATAGCTTATTGGTGTTATCAACTACATTCACAATAGTATTTTTGGGCACTACCAAGCTGTTATAGGTAGACTTTTGAGTGCTACTACAACTATTTCCCAAAGTAGTTTACAGGCACTACTTAGACCTTTCATAAAAATAGTTTTAGATCTTTTAAGATCTCCCAACCAAAAGCTTTCGCAAAAGAATTTATAACTTAAAATATAAAATACACTCACAAGACATACTTGATTTAGTGGAGAGTTTTGAGAGAAGTCTTAAAACTTGTTCTTTAACTATATTTTAAAGATAACTTTTGAAATCTTTTGACAATGATCTTCTTTTAAAGCTAGATGACACTTATTGCACCCATTTTATTCAAAGATTGCTTTCATAAGAGTAAATACTCACTTTTGACCATTTTCTCTGCTTATTTTTGTTGTAGAAGGGTCCATTTATAGGCAAAGACATAAAACTACCCATTAGAAAGAAGGTCGTCACTCCATATCGCAAAGTAGTCAATTGATGCTTGTTGGATAGTCTCCACGCCTGTCGTTGGGTGAGAATATAACTTTGACAGTCATTGATCTCATTGAAACAACCATTGGAACTAGCTGTTAGAGAGAGATTTACTTAGATGCTCATCTTCTAACTTTCCTAATTTTTTAGTCATTAACTCCTTTAACGACTGTAGGAGCTTCTTAATGCCTATTGTATTTCAACTTCAACTCATATTAAGATATAGATAATGCCTGTTGTAAGTTTATAGGAAGAAGTGAACTTGATGCTTTATTTTTCAAGATTTTCTATAATGTTCCAACAACTGTTGGCGAGTTTCTAATGCTTGTTGTAAGTTTACAGGAGGAAGTGCACTTGGTGCTTTATTTTTTAAGATTTTCTATAGTGTTTTAATGACTATTAGCGAGCTTTCAATGCTTGTTGAGAAAGAACTCATTGCCTGTTGCAAATATGAAGGTGCCCCGTTAAAGGGTTTGGAAACTTTAGCCCTGCTTAGGAGCTTTTACAATGCTCATGTTGAGACTTTAAGAGTTTTGTTCACATCAAGTCACTTAGCCTAATACCTATTATGAAAATGCAATTCCTGTTGAGATATTGATGAGCCACACCCATTACGAAATTGTAACACCCGTTGTTGAAGATCAACTTCTAAGGATCAAGTGTTTAATTCATCCAATGCCTATTGACTCTTAAAAGAGTCGTTGGTTGAGGGGTATGTAGACCTTTATTCATACTCAGGAGATGCTCCAATGCTTGTTAAGAATAATGCCTGTTGATGAAGTACCAATGCTTGTTGAAATGTAGCAACACTTATTGATTTTGAATACTTATAGTTTTTACAAAAACTCTTTTTCTAAAAGCATATAATCAAAATATTGATGTAGTCACAAGATTATACATACCAACTTAGACAAGAGTTAGCTGTTAGATGTGTTTGTAATCATCAAAACAAGCTTGGCTCACCAAACTCCCATGTTAGATTCAACATTCTCCCCTTTTTTAAAGATGACAAACAATTTATCAGGGTTAATCAATCTAGCAAGAAGTGAGAAATATACATCATATGATCCTTAGTATAACAAACTATCAAATAATGTGATTCAAATTCAAGTGCATAAGTTATAATAGATCATGTTATTCCCTATTCGTTTCAAATTTTTTGCACTTTAAAGCAAGTTGTGCATAACAATTGCTTTGCAAAATAAATTTATACATATACTTATTACCCTTAGTAAATGCACTATTAAAGCAAGTCATATGCAATAAATTTTCTTTATTTTTTCATGTAAATATACCTTTTCCTTTACCTTGGCTTGCTTTCTCATATCTTCTCCCCCTGCCTTATTTACTTTTACTTTTACTATTGCTTTTCTTTTCTTCTCCCCCTTTGTCATTATCAAAAAGAGACATACAAGTATAGTAATAACAAAGGAAATGGAAACTCAAACGGTAATATAAGCAAAGAGAGAAGATATTTATAGCATTAAGCATATTATCCCCTTTATCAACTATTTTTGAGAAAATAAAGACAAATATATATATATATATATATATATATATATATATATATATATATATATATA
>CATIWR010668201.1:0-36501 GCA_949677035.1 Omphalea diandra | reverse complement strand
ATATAGCCGTTGGTTTATTTTTTTTACACCCAACAAAGCTTGGGTGGTGGTAAAACTTTGGCCCTTTTACCACCCCCCCCCCCCCCCCCCCCCCCCCCCCCCCCCCACCACAGTCTTATTGACCAGCAGTTGGGATTGTTACATTTGTTAAGCTCTTACTATTAAAACTTGAATTTGAAAACTTTGAAGAAGATTTCAATATTACAGAGTAAAAGCTTATGGGTGATAGTTATATTTGTTAGAGGTGGGGCTTTGTTGCTTACCCTAATTATCTACTTTGGATGGAATAATAAGCATGTCAAGAACTTTTGGGTGAGATAACCCTGAGAAGAGGGCTAGTATAATTTCTTCTGTCTTCAACGGTTGTCTCTCGAAGAGAAAAGTACTTGGTTAAAAAGTGAAAGCCATCTACATCTAGGAGACAATGATGGACACCCATTTAAGAAAAATGGACCCCTGAATTTTGCATTGCACAAAAAGCACTCAATTCAATTTTAATGTATGCATAATGTGAAAAAGGATCAATATAGAAAAAGATGGATGGTACTAAAGCAAATGAAATGAATCCCAGTAACAAAAAGATACATATATATGAATTGTTGCCAATAAGAGTCAAAATCTTGAAGGATTTTTCAAATTTGAAAAGGTGAAGCAAAGGTGGTGATTATTGTCAAAAATCCCTTTTGAATTAAAACCTATGCCGCTCACTTTGAGTCAAGTAGCGCCGGATCAATACATGCAAGTGTGGAGGTCATGTTTTCCATGCCCATATTGACATTTCAGCCAAGGAAAGCATAATGATTGAATCATACGAGCAGCAAAGCCACAAGAACAAACCTTATCGAGAAATTGTACAGTGTTTTCATGGACGGACATAACACTTAAGCTGCTTAATTTGCCTCAAAGCACAAATATTTAAGTAACAAAAGCTCAAAAGTTTTTGTATCAGACACATTTACAAAATGAAAAGAAAATTCTGTAGCACACAGCTATAGCAAGAATATGAAGAAGAAGAAAACATATCTTTTATTTTTTCCCCTTTTTCCAGTCGATCTCAAGCTGAACAACTTCTGTAACTGAATTAGATTCTCTGCACTCCGACATGTTAATTAATCACAATAAAACTTAAAGGGTTTGTCCAAAAGCCACAGCAAGTCTCTGTAGATCCTTAGTATAGATGTCTGATGGTTGAGAAACTTCTTGATTTTGGTGCCAACTAGTAGTAGTTGAAGACCCTTGTGTTATGAAGTGTGTTTCAGGTTTAATCTCATGACTGTACAAAGGTTGAGATGTTTGGTTCTGTATTCCAGCTCCAAGAAAAAACGGAGTAGTACTCAAATATTCCGACCATTTGTTATCTTCTGTGTCATCACTTGGTTTTCCAATATTATCGGCGGCCATCCCCCAGGAGAAGGTGTTGCTTTCAAAGAAAGTTGTATTGTTTTGAAGCTCAATACTGCTACTAATTCCATTGCTGTTGCTAACTTCCCAGTCATGGATTCCATTAACATCACAAGAATGGTTATCAGATGGAAGACTAATCGAAGGCTTTACGCGTATAGGAGTATGGTATATGAAAGGGAGAATAGTGGGTGTTATAGTACTGGAGTTGAACTCAGAAATCATATCAGAAGATGAGGAATTTGGATTAAAGCAGATAGTACTAGTATTCGAGTTATGAACTGAAAGGCCTATATTAGGCCTGTAATCGAACTTATGGAAATTAAAATACCCCACCAGATCAGATGGCCTGCAACTGGTGGTGGAGCTTTTATGTGAGGTAGCAAATCTGTCTAGGAAGAATTCTTGGTTTGGTGGAGTAGGGGGTGTAAAGTTGCTGCTGTTATCAGTATTGGAGGTGATTTTGGAGCTGGAACGAACAGTAGATGGCTTTGAATTGGATGCAGAATCAATGAGGTTAAGTTCATTATTATTGCATACAACAGAGGCTATTTTCTCGCTGTTTTTGTTGCTGTTTGTGTTCTGTTGCTTCTCTTTATCATTCTCAACCTCAGATAGAGGTTTGTGAGTGTTGGGGTCAATCCCCCTTTGACTCAGCTTCTTCTTAATGCAGGAGTTCCATAAATTCTTTATCTCATTATCGGTCCGGCCAGGCAACTGTGCTGCAATCTGTGACCATCTAATAAACAACAACAATAACAACAAAACCAAGAATTCATCCGCACAACTCCAGTAATTCTTTCCACTGAAGAATTATAAAGGACACTACAAAAAGTTAAAAACTGCACCTGTTCCCAAGAACTGCATGAAGTTCAATTATCAAGTTCTCTTCCTGTTGTGAAAATGCTCCTCTCTTCAAATCGGGCCTCAAGTAATTAATCCACCTTAACCTGCAGCTCTTTCCACACCTTTGCAATCCTGCCAACAGACATAGATGTGAACCTGACAACTTTTGTTGTGCATTCTGATTGTATTAAAGAAAAGAAAGGACTAAAGAGAAAGAAATAAGGTACAGTACCTGCTTGTTTAGGAACAGAGCTCCAACACCCATGCCCATGCTTAGTAATATAATTGAGTAGCTTCTCATCTTCTTCAGGTGACCATAACCCTTTTCTTAACTTCTGCTTGTAACAGCAAGAATGCCTCCCCATGTGGATTTTCAACTGCAAATGAAATGCTGGCAATAGGGAAAACAACTTTTTTAAAAGTGGCTAAGTTCTTTTTTGTTTCTGGGGGTGTCAGCAAACGAATTGGATTAACAAGAGAGAAAAGACCTCAAGGAGAAAAGTCATATTCAGAAGGTGATTGAAGATTATGGATTCAAATTTATACCTGATTTTCTTATACTTTCTTTTTCTACTTCTTTAGTCACTGCTGGATGAACCATGTCAGCATGTGGGACCCTTCCTAAGGTGGGGTCCATCAGCAATAGACGGCTCTGATGCATGCCACGAAGCAGATGGATGGAGAGATGGAATTGCCAATAATTTTGACTTCCCATATCCCATCAAAAAATTTGAAGAATTGATGACTTGAGTAGCGCTGTATGGGGCTATTGGCAGATATTTCATTGATGGACTCACTTTACTTGCAAATTGTTACATTCAGCAGCTCAAGTAAAAAAGTTTATGGTGACGTAGAGAAGCCAACATCAGACAAATTAATAACAATCAAAAAACAGAAATTTTTTAGTTGGTTTTGAGTTTTAAGCAATACCTTTTAATTAACCAAGTCTACCCTAAGATTCCTAATACAAATTCAGTCACGAGTTGAGAATGGAAAAATTTTTTGGATACAAGAAATGCCCAAACTTAGATATGATAAGTAAATATAGCATAGTGCAATAAATTGATGACAGCAGCAGATATATGTATATACCTCCTGGAGTCTTATTTTGAATGAAGAAAATACTGAGAATTCTCGGCTACCAGCTTCTTTGCTACATGTACGTTTCAGTTAAAAATTCATCCTTCACTTCTTTTCTGCTTTTTGGGTAGTTTTCCAAATTCAAGATTATGTGGCAATGTTTCATAATTAAGTAGGAGAACAAGTTATTTTGAACATTTTAGAAAATTAACCAAGGCTATTTCCTTCCCGTTATTTTTTCCAAATGACATTTTAATATATGCATGTAAAATTTCAAATTCGAATATTTTATACTTAAGAAAAAGGGCTATAATGTTGCAATCAAATTTGTTTCTATCCATGAATTTGATTGATGCGTTAATTATCATAAAGAAAAGAAAATTTTCATTCTACTTTTAATTTCATGTAAATGCTATGATTGCGTACAAGGCCTAAAGCCAAGACAATACAAGGAGGAAGTACTCTCCTGTATATAAATACGACAATTGCAATAATGTCTAGTTGTTTATGATGGAAAAAAATTAGTAGCATATATATGTATTTCTCTAAGACGTAAATGAAGACAAATTGTGATGAATTTTTACATGTTATTAGCATATACTCAATATGACATTATTTAATTATACAGCGCCATATCTAAATGAGCTCAATTTCTTAAGGTTTCGGAGTTTATAATTGCACACGATTTCCTTTTCACCCGTCTTAATTTATCCACAAAGGCAATATCTTAAGGAAATACATACATCTATATAAATTAATTTTGTTATTGATGAAGCATATATATATATATATATATATGAGAAGGCAAGTTGATATTGGAGTAATGTAACATGTACCTATAAAGCAGAAAAAGCCAAAAGTGACAAGTAGGGTAAAAGCGTAAGGCATAAATAATGTTGATAAAATTATAGAAATCAAGAAATTGGATTATGATTACATTCTTTGATCACGTATCTTCAAGTGTAGTTGTTAAGAGTATTATAAACACTTTTTTTTTAATATATATTAATTATTATATTGTCCGTATGGATGACAAATATATTGTATAAAGGGTGGGGAAATGCATGCATGTGGGCATACAAAACACAAAGAAGAAAATAGAAAATTTAATTTCATTGACTATATATATTTTTAATTATCTTGCCATAAACCTGTTTATTTAAGACTTTGGAAAAAGTAGAACCTTCACCTCCACAATGATAACAACAATAATGTAGGAGTGATTAAAAAGAAATTATTAATTAACAATATTAATTAATAATTTCTTTATAGCCTGTCTCCTTGTTCTTACATTATGAAGCTTCCCCTTCACCTCTGGCAATGTCTTAATTCAGACATCCTGCACAGAATAATTCATCATTGAAACCATATATAATATGATAATATAATATTACCAAAAAAGGAGAAAAAGAAAGAGAAAAAGCTCTATATATCTCCATGAAAAGATGCTTGTAATCTCCATACCTCATTATGCGCTCGTACGCTTATCTTTTAGTGTAATATGAGCTGTTATATTTGAAGTCAACTTTGTCTAATGGCTAAACCTATTTTCTGTTCTCTTTTGCTCCTCTCATTTCTAAACCCATTGCTGTCGTTTCCATTATTCATCTAATCCAATATCTGCCGGTGGAAGTGTTACTTTTTTATTATTTTTTTAACACTAGTTCCATGGTAATATATAAGTTTCGCAACTTCCTTTTAACTATTGTTTTAGCTTTTCCATTTTCGTTTTTCAATAAATTTTCGTTGGCTTCAGTTTCAGGGAATGAATCAATGTCTTTGAATCATTAAAACATATATGTTTCCCACAAATATAAGTTCAACTTGCTTTCACGAGCCATGTAACTATTCCAATCATCACAAGTTTCTATGTAAACTTAATATAATATATATGACTATTAGAATGGGTAATTTTTTACTTGATTCGAAAACTCCATTTTAATCCCTTTAAAACCAATTTAGCTCAAAACTGAACGAGATTTGAACTTGATCCGACTTAATAGTCAAGCAAATTGATCTAATTTAAATTATTTAAAATTACAATAAATTTTTTTATTTAAAAGTGCAAATTAAAATTAAGACCTAAAACTTGAAAAATAACTTAAATTTCTTTTTACACTTTGACCTCTCTCAACTTTATGAGGGTCTTTACTTTTTAGTTTCTAAAAATTGTAAAATATATATTTGATTAGTATATCAATTTTAGTTCAAAATAATAATTAGTTTTTTGTAGATTATTTCATAGTTCCAGTTTAAAAACTTCATTAATTAATTCTATTTTTACAAGTAAAAAGATTTGTAATAATAATTTTACCCAACATTTAATCCTAATCAAGCAATGAACAATTAGCACAGTAATCAACAGTCAATACAAATATTTTATTGTGTCAGATTTTATTAGCTAATTTTTTAACTCTTAATTTATTTTTACTTTTTGTATATTAAAGATATATTAAGAAGATAAGCCTGTCAGAAATTAAATCATACATTATCAATAAACACTTAACTAATCAACAATGTAAACTCCAATTTCGATAAGACATTAAACTACCTTGGTTTACCTATGTGCTTGAAATCCATTGAGTGAGTTCTGAGATCGAAATTATATTAGAGATCTTTTCAAATTTTATTGACTAATTTTTAAACTCTTAACTTATTTAGTACATAGAAGATATAGTAAGCGGATGAGTCTGTTAGAAATTAAATCATACATTATTAAATAAACACTTCTCAACGGTGTAAACTCTAATTTTGGTAAGACATAGTTTTCATCTTGAAGTTAATTAGAGACCCTTTTCACCGTTACTGAGTAGGGATTCAGAAATCTGGATTTCAAGACTTGTGTATATATGGTATTCACACTATGGTAATAGAAGCCAAATTCTTGGTTGAGCAAGGTATGATAAGGGTCGGTTGGAGATATTTCAATCACTATTCGCCAACCACCGACGGTGACAAGAAGTACAAGAAATGAAAATAATAATAATGACAATAATTACAAAACATGTTTGCTAATTAACTAAAGCCATACAATGCTTAGCAACAAATCTAATCCAACATCGACTCTAAAGCATGTGATGTGTAAATGTCTCACGGGTTGCTGAGTTGTGGATTTCTTTAAGAAAGGTTAAATAACATTGATCTTGAAAACCCATCAAAACGGTGCCACTTGGTGACCAAAGCTGAGAGTTCATCTGCAGCAAGAATACATACATTTAATTAGAAGCACATAGGAAATGTGTTGTGGGACTTCACTAATGAGAAAGTATGACAGCAAATTGCATATGTAGGATCCGTGACCTTAAAGCAACTTGGCTTATTTTCATCTAGAAAGCAGAAGAGAGAACCTTTTCTACGTAACGAAAAGTTTTTCTAGAGGCCCTTTCATTTTATGAGGCTACAATGAGGTTTGATGATTAGCACATATTAATTCCTTCTCAAGCACAATAGGGTTCTAATTAGCATCTTCTTAGTTAATGGCGGAAGCAAATGAGGGCTGAGGTAGGAGGAGTAGTTTAGGAAAATTGTAAAAAAAAAAAAAAAAAAAATGTAACTTTTACGGAATTAAGCATTTTTTTTTTTGTTTTTCCCTTAATTTGCTCTCTTAATTAAGCACCAAAAGAGGATATTTTCAAGCAGGAAAAAAAGAACATTTATTCTCTAATCTGAGGTGAGAATATATTTATAGTCTAGTCTAAAATAACTAAAATTTTTTGTTACACCATTGTTCTTAGTCGAATTCAGTGCTTATCTCGAGCAAGTATTGGGCTTAGAAGTTTAAACATTGTAATCTTCTTACAGGATGTGAGTTATTTTTTTAGAAATAATCAAAGATTTAATATTAGAAGCTATGAAATACAGATACTTTAATGACACTGAATATTCATATTATTTTAATTTTTAAAAATGTTATTGTATCTCATATCATTATTATTATTATTATTATTATTATTATTATTATTATTATATCGTGTTCGTATGTGTACAACATGAGTTAATGGCTTGGTGATCAAAAGAAAAGAGACTCATCCAAAGCAGAAACTCCACTAATGGAATTTCCTTAAGCTGCTGCCAACTTTAGGCTTTGTGTTCTACAGAAAGAAGTGAGCGACATTAGGCCTGTCTGTTTGAACATGAAGCTGCTGAGTTCAAGGCATCAAAGTGGGAAAATTAAATAATATTGAATAATTCAAAGCAGTGTAAATCATTATTACATCTTTGGTAAGAGAAAGAGACATTATTAGCAAAGCATAATGGACCACTTAAGTGTGTCATTTGATGGGAAATATGGGAAGTGAAATTCATGAACAGAAGATAAAGGAAGAAAATTATAATCGAATGCTCATTTGAAAATTGCAATAGAGAGGAGAGGAGACACAATCCATATGCCCTTGAAAATAGAGAAGCTTTTTTTTCCATTATCCTTAAAGGCATCTGTTCCTAACTTGATTCTAAGACAGACAACTAATTGACGAGAAAGAGCAACTGTTACTCTTAATAAAATTTAGTGGTATCAGACTCATAAACTAAGTCCTTTATACTATAATTACCCTACATTATACCGGCTTTTCTGGAAGATTATAATTAGATAAGTTCCATAACTACCAATAGTGCAGAAAAATACTTGTAATTCCCATTATCTAATGATTATTAGCCCAAAAAACCATTTTTGTAGTTTATGATAGTACCAACAGTGCAGAAAAATATTTCAATCTTCATTTTTTACAAAACTTGGGTCTAACAAAAAAAGGCTTAGTTCCCTCCATTGCTAAAACTTTCTTGTAATCCCATTTATCAAATCAAATAAAGGAAGCAATGTAGTAGGATTAATTCTTCTTAGACAATGTTATTGGCTTTGTAATTAATGACCAAAGTGTTGATAGAAGTTGGAAGAAACATCTCACATTAATATGGCCATAGACGAGTTAATAGAAGAGGAGGTGGGGGTGGGGTGGGGTCTTCTTGAGATGACCTTAATGTATTATTATTATTGCTTGATAGGCCCATTAACAAACATAAGCACATGGATATCTAATAAGTTTATGAGTTAACTCACAACTAAACTTGCTCATCAGCTTTTGTCTTGTCAAAGCAACAAATGATATAATGACAGAAACATGAAAGTCTTTGTCATGACCATTGCTTACCATAAATGGAAGCTTAAGATCTCATTAATAATCGTTATGTAGCTAAACACATACTGTTTATTCACGGTTAACCTCTAATTAGACTATATATCTCTCTCATATGGCTCTGATTATACATACAAAATATATCGAAATTTATTTATTTATTTTTTAACACTAAGGACGGAAATATTTGTAATGACGAGATTAAAATTTTAGCGTAGATTTATTTTCAATATTAGATAAAATCACTAGTTTAGAACGGAATTTAATAGTTGAAATGACGTTAATTAGCAGCATGTAAGCATGTAGTATAAAAAGTATGTGCAGTAGGAATTGATTTGTTTTACTTAAGCTAAAAAAGGTGAAGGCCCAGATTATTATAGTGGAAATTGACTTTAATTAGAAGGCAACATCAATGATAAAAAGGCCTTAAGGGGCCTTTAATCCCATCAATTTACTATTAAAAAAGAAAGAGCTTTGTCTGGTTGAAATTGCCCTCACATATATATTTGCAATAATGACATTTGTAGTGGGAAATGATACTCAACTTTCTTCCCAAATTTACATCATTACACTTGTTCATACTTTGGAGAGAGAGCTTATGACCCAAAAGCAATGGGGGAAAAAAAATTAATCTTACTGCTAAACATATCAATGTGATAAGAAAGCTCTTAAAATGGAGTGATTTGTGGAACTATTTTGGGCCAAATCTTTCTTGATGCTTGCTCTTTGATCTTTTTTGTTCGCATAATATATTGCCCAATCTCTGCAATCCTTTTAAGCACCACACCTATGGACCAATGCAAAGGCCCATAACCCAATTAGCCAGTTTCTAGATAACCACTTATATCTGCACTGTGATGATATGGTGATATTAATAATAGCTAATAATTGTTTAAAGAATTTATTATTACATCAGTTTTTTAAGTGCAAAAATACTCATATTGTCATTTAATACATATATTCTTATTTTATGAAGTAAAAAAAAAAAACCAAAATTTAATTTTTTGTAGGAAATGACAATGAAATATATTGGGTCAGCAAGCTTTTTTTAAAAAAAAAAAAAAAATTCCTCGCAAATAAGGGGAGAAAAATCAAAAGTTTAAATGTCTTAGTAACTGTTTGTAACTTATCAATTTACACTCTTTGCATTGTAAAACAACAAATATTCAGTCCATCAGTATTTAATTACAGAAACTATTAGATGAATTCCACATATACGAAAATAATGTAATTTGCAATAACAAAACACATAAAATTCACATCATTGTGGGTGATAATGAACTATAATTAGTCATAAACCAGCATGTTGTGCAGGAAAATTATAACAATAAATTTAATATTACTTTTATTAATTAAATAAATGAATATTTATTATTTATTTTATTAAAAATATATTATCAAGTAAATAAAATAATAAAATAAATTTCTTAAATTTCTTAATTATGTACATAAATAATTATAACAAAGGACTAACAATTAATTCACACATTTAATCTTATGTGGCATAATTTCAACATAAAATTTATTAAATTTCAATGAAGTAATTTTTTATAATCAATCAAATAAATAATATTAATAAAAATTTAATAGGTAATTACAAATCATATATATACATATGTAGGATAATTATAATCAAATATTATTTTTAATAGGTAATTACAAATCATATATATACATATGTAGGATAATTATAATCAAATATTATTTATTAATTTATAAATTCAATATTGTGAAACATAATTTTAAAAAATAAATTTATTAAATTTAAATGAAATAGTTTCTAAAAATCTATTAATAGAATTAATTTAAAATTTAGCCTTTTATTTAAAATTTTTACTTTTTAAGTTTTTTTAATTTCAATTTATAAGTTGATTAGAATTTTTATTTTTAAAATTTTTCTTATTTTCTATTCAAAAATTTTTTGTTATATGATATTAGTTTCCTATTTAGAATTTTTATTGCTCAAATTTTTTAATTGTTTATTTAGAAGGTCTTTTTTATTTAGCAATTATTTTTTTTCTAATTTTCTATCTAGATTTTTTTTAATATGATAGTTTTTTATAATATAATATAAAAGAATGATATGTAATTATACTGTATACAATTGTTTATATTTTATATTTTTCTAATTTTATGTTCATAAATTTTTTATTATATGATATTAGTTTTATATTTAGAAATTTTACTGTTTAAATTTTTTAATTTTATATTTAAAAAGGTTTTTTGTATGATAATTAATTTTTCAATTCCTATTTAGAATTTTTTGACATAGTCTTTTTTATATGATAATTAATTTTCTAATTCCTAAAAATTTTGATATGGTAGTTTTCTATAGCATGATATAGAAGACTCATTATTATATTATATATAATTATTTGACGAATAACAAATTATTATTTAAAACTAATCTTGAGATTGAAATTAATAATGTACTAATTATAAATCTATATCTTCAGTGAGATGATTCTAATAATAGATTATAAATATATTTTTATTAAATAATTAGTTAATTAATCAAATGATTATTTATTATTTTATTAAAAAATTTCTTAGAATTTGTAATTATATATAGAGGTAGTTGAAATAAAAAAATTGCATATTGATTTATACTTTCAATCTTATGTAGCACAATTTCAAGAAAAATTTTATTAAATTTAAATAAAATAATTCTTGATAATAAATCAAATAAATACCATTAGGCATTTCATAATTAAAAATAATTTTAATAGATAATTATAAATTATAAATACCTATGTGAAATAATTATAACAAAAGATTATCTATTAATTCATGTTTTCAATTTTGCATAATATAGTTTTAAGAGAAAATTTATTAAATTTGAATGAAATAATTCTTAACAATTTATTATATTGTTGTTGGCCTTTTTATATTTAAAATTTTAAACAATCAATAAAATTAATTTAAACTTTAGTTTCTATTTAAAATTTTTATTTTTTAAGTTTTCTAATTTATTATTTAGAATTGTTTAAAATCTTTATTTTTTAGATTTTCTTAATTTTATGTTCATAAAATTTTTATTATATAATTTTAGCTTTCTATTTAATTTTTTTTATTGTATATATTTTTTTAATTTATTTTTTATAAGGTTTCTTTTATGGTAATTAATTTTTAATTTTTAATTTAGAATTTTTTTTATATTACAGTAATTTATAACATAATATAAAACAACGACACACAATTATGTTATGTACAATTGTTTAACAAATAACAATAAATTATTTAAAATTAACCATGGGATTGGAAGATGATTATAATATTAAATTTGAATTATTTTATTAAAAAGTTATTTTCAAATAAATAAAATAACAAAATAAAATTTTTAAAATTTATAATTATGTATGAAGATAGTTGTAATAAAAAATTATTTATTAATTCATAGTTTTAATCATATGTGATACAATTTTATGAGAAATTTTATTGAATTTGAATGAAATAATTCATTAGAATTAATCAAATAAAGAATATTAAGTATTTTATAATAAAAAATTATAAATTATATATACATATATGAGATAATTATAATAAACGACTATGTATCAATTTATACTTTCAAATTTGTGTAGTATAGTTTTAAGATAAAATTTGTTTAACTTTGATAAAGTAATTTTTCAAAATCTATTACATAGTCTCGAGCCATTATATACTTAAAATTTTGAATAATCAATAAAATTAATTTAAATATTAACTTTCTATTTAAAATTATAATTTTTAGAATTTTCTATTTACAAATTATTTAAAATTTTTATTTTTTAGAGTTTTCTAAATTTTCTTTAAAATTTTTTTATTATATGCTTTTAATTTTCTATTTAAAATTTTACTCTTTAGATTTTTTAATTTATTATTTGAAAGGTCTTTCTATTTACAAGATCTTATTTAATTTTTTACTATTTAAAATGTATTTTTTAATGGTAATTACATTTTAATTTTTTATTTAAAATTTTTACTTTTTATTTTTTTTAATTTATAATGTAGAAGGTCTTATTTAATTTTGTATTATTTAGAAGATATTTTTATATGGTAATTAAATTTTTTTAATTTTTTATTTAAAATTTTTTAATATGACCATTTTTAATAATATAATATAAAATAATCATATGTTAGTATGTTATACATAATTATTTTGATAAATGATAAATAATTATTTGAAAATGAATAATATATATTGATTGATTGCTTTTTATGTGCAGGATTGATGCAATAATTTCCCGTTCACCCACACGATCAAAACAGTGCATTATTGGGACTAAAAAGAAAAAAAGTGGAAAAGGCAATGTTTGAAGTTTGATTATGCCCTTTTTTTGGCAGGCCCAAACAGTTTGGAACTGGGCCAAGACCAGGCAAGCAAAAGTAGATGGACAACTGTTGAAAATGAAACGACGTCGGAGTAGTTGCTTTATATTATAGCGGCTATTGGGCAAAACGGCGCCATATAGAAAAAAGGCCGAAGGTTCTTTTATTCCTGTTGTTGACGGTTAAAAAAGAAAGGAAATTTGCTCTCTCTTCTCTTTATCACTTTTGAATCAGCCAACCAAAAACCAAACCAAACCCCATTCTTTATTGCCTTTTTTTTTTATATTTCTATTTATATATTATTTTTTAAATAAAAATAAAAAGGTTGCTAAAAAAGAAAAAGAAAAAAAAATGACAGGCAATCCTAATCATTCATTCATTCATTTACATTGGATTGATCGTGTGATACAGTCTGTCAATCATTATTCTGCTTTCTTTCTTTTCTGTTACTGTTGTTTCTTTTCCATTTTTATCATTTTAATACTTATTATTATTATTGTTGTTATTATTTATTTTATTTTTATTCTCAGTTACAAAGAATCTCTAATCAACTTACCATTCAAATATCACGCTTTCTCCCTCTGTCTTTTTCTCTCTTTGCCTCTTCTAATCTTCATGGCTACTACTGAATCTGCAAACACTACTCCTACGCCTGCTGCTACTACCGATAAGGTTTTTTTTTTCTTTCATGTATATGTAAATTCAGTGATCAGTTCTTGATCATTATAATACTTTCATGGGATTTTTATTTTTATGTCAGTGCTCGAGTGATCATCAACTTTTTTGTTATGTGATCTTTTGATGTTTTGATCGAGACCCATGTGTGATTTTCTTTGGTTAGTTGTTTCTTGGCTTGAATATGGATTCTGATCAAAGAGTATAGATTTTTCTTCTCTACTCAAGAATCATGACCACCCGCTTGGAATATATGCAAGGAGTATATGGTATCATTAAAAGTGCAAATGCTTGCTTCACTCCATGGAATTGATAGTGTTTGAAGCTTCTTTTCTTTCGGATTTATCCATTTTGGATAAGGGTAGTTGTAGATATAATCTTCTCACTATTATGGACTGGGTCAAGCTTTGAAATGATTTCTTTAAGGCTGTCCTTTGTCATAAATCTCTGGATAATCGTTGGGTTTGAAATATAAAATCTGAGTTGGATAATACATCATTTTTCTGGAACAAAATTCTATATTGATTGTTAGGAGATCGTATGTTCTTTCAAGTTCTATCACTAGGACTTGTTTATGGCTCTATAACATGCTATAACAACTTTTTTATTTTCAAAATCAAAAGAAAATTTTATATTGAAAGAACAGAATCAAGAAACTATTTGCCAGCAATATGAGACAAGTTCACTATTGGCAAGGATCAGAGATGGCTGCCACTGAGGTCCTTCAGGGTCACCACATCTTGCTTAGCCAAGAAGTTTATGCTTAATCAACTTTTTCAGAACTTTAATTGTGTCTAGGGTCGATAAATAATGTTTTGATCAAGATTAAATAGGATATTGTCTTTTGGAAAATCTTAAAGTTCAAAGTGAGATGCAATGGCCCCATGAGAACTGAAAAATGGAAATGTGACGGTCCTTGTCCTTTGTTATGGTCTTATTGCAGTCCCAAATTGCCTTTTTTTTTATTCCATTGTTGCATTTTCTTGGTGCTTGATTGGTGCTTACTCTTTTTTACGTTTAAAGGTATCCGCCAACAGAATTATATCCACTTTCTATGACTTCACTTATTTATTCATTTTATTTTTTAGACTTCTCATCTTGTATTGTTGTGAGTAGCTAATTACCTTGCATTCGTTACAGCCAACTGAGGCCAAGGTGACTGAAGAAGTAAAGGCTATGGAACAAGAAACTGTTTCTTTAGCCAGGCAAAGTAAAGAAGAGAACCCCAAAGCTGAGGAACTGCAGTGTGAGGCAAAACCATTATCTAAATCAGAAGGAGGGGTCGAAGATAAACAGACAGAGATTGCAGTAGCTGAGGTGAAGGCTGATGACGTTTCTGTTGTGAATGTTCTGGTGGAAAATAAAATTGAGGTGGAGAAAGTCTCCATTTCTCACTCACATGAACACGGTGCTCCAGAGCCAGTAGCTGATGCTGTTAACACCAAGCCAATTGCCCAACGGGTTATTGAGTCTGTTGCAAAAGTAGCAGAAGAACAAATAGCAACAGCAACATCTGTGGAGACAATGCAACCTGAGCAACCTGAGATAGTTGATATTCCTGAATCATTGGTTGAAGCTGTTGAGAAACCAAAGGAGCCACCTGAAGTTCTTTATAGTAAAGAATCAGAAGTAGTTATTATTAAAGATGTTCAAGATTCAGGAACAGTATTAAAACAAGTTGATAAACAAAAATTAATTGTTCCAGCAGTTGATGTGAAACAGGGGGAAAAATGTGAAGACTTCAAACAAGGTGAAAAGACAGAATCAGATGAAGGAATCGGGAAACAACAGGAGCTACTACAAGTTGTAGATATCGAACAACCAGAAGCAGTTGTGAAAGATATTGAAGCTTCAGAAGCAGTGTCCAAAAAAGTTAATAAACAAGATTCAGGAGGAGTATTAAAAGAAATTGATAAACAAGATTCAATTGTTCCAGCATTTGATGTGAAACTGGGGGAACAATCTGAAGTCATCAAACAAGGTGAAAAGATAGATCCGGCTGAAGGAATTAGGAAACAACAGGAGCCATCACAAGTTGTAGAAATCAAACAACCAGAAACAGTTGTGAAATATATTGAAGCTTCGGAAGTAGTGTCCAGGAAAGTTGAAGTAGAACCAGTAATTCCTGAAGCAGAAGAGAGGCCAGAGGAACAATCTGAAGTTTCCAAACAAGTTGAAAATGTAGAATCAGTTGAAGCGATTGAGAAACAACAGGAGTCTTCAGAAGTTCTTCATGAGAAAGAATCAGAAGCAGGATTGGCAAAAGATATTGAAGCATCAGCAGTGTCCAAAGAGGTAGATAAACCAGAATCAGTAGTTCCTGAAGTTGAGGTGAAACCAGAGGAAGAATCTGAAGTTGAGCTGAAGCCAGAGGAACAATCTGAAGTTCCCAAACCAGTTGAAAATGTAGAATCAGTTGAAGTGGTTGAGAAACAACAGGAGTCATCAGAAGTTCTTCATCTGAAAGAACCAGAAGCTCTTTTTGTGAAAGAATCAGAAGCTGTATTGGCAAAAGATATTGAAGAATCAGCAGTGTCCAAAGAGGTAGATAAACCAGAATCAGTAGTTCCTGAAGTTGAGGTGAAACCAGCGAAACAATCTATAGAAATCAAAGATGTTGAAAAATCAGATATCTTTGAAGCTGACATGAAACTGGAGGTGGAATCTGAAGTCCTAGAAAAAGTTGAACTTAAATCAACAGGAGAAAAAACAGAAATAGTTGTGCCTGATAATGAGGTAACCACTGAAGCTGTTGGACAAGTTGAGCCTGAGGGAAGTAGCAATGGTGAAACTGTGACAAATGAAAAGACATTGGCTGATAAAGTTGAGGAGACTACATCCATTAAGGTAGAGAAAAACAGTAAAGAAGAGGAACCCAGAGTATCTTTGGAACAAGTTGTTTTGGCTAAACAGGAGGCTGAAGCTCATGTTGAAGAAGGCAGAGGAGAATTTTCGCTTCCTGATGTCATGGCGAAAGCTGTTGTAGGGGATGGAAAGAAGGAAAATAACACGGTTGAAGTGCCATCAAAAGAGGTGGAAGGGAAAACAGAAAAGGGTGGAGAAGAAAGAGAAGAAAAGCCTATCAAAAGTGAAGTCCTAAATGAAGAAGCAGCTGTTTCAAGTTCTGAAGTTACTGAAAGATCATTTGAGGTAGAGAAAACGGATAAATGTATTGAACCAGAAGTAGAAAACAAGAAAGAAGATAATAAAAAAGAGGAGACACCAGCCTTAGTCGAAACTGCCGAAGACCAGAGCAAAGAGGAAAAGCTTGATAAATCCACTGTAACGGTAACTGAAGCAGTTGAGAAATCCCAAGATTCGGGATTAGAACTAAAAGAAGAAGAAAGTGCAAAAACCAGTGAACATAAGTTAGAGAAAGAAAATGTAGAGGAGACGATAAAATTTGGTGCTGATGATGCAAAAACAAGCCAGGACCTGCCAAGAGAAATTCCAGCCAAGCCTACTCAAAAGCAATCAACTAACATTTTAACAAAGGTAAAACAGTCACTTGTGAAAGCAAAGAAAGCTATCATTGGGAAATCTCCGAGCTTGAAAACAATGTCGTCTGATACCAAGGGTGATATTAAAGTGAAATGATTGCAAAGGAAAGAAGTAGTTTGCATAAACATATGTGAGGTTGTGGAATTTGCTTTATGATATATAGAACTTAGTCGTGTGTAAACTCATTTTTCTTTCATTTGACTATTATTTTTGGCTGCATGTATTTGTTGGCGTGCTGGTGGTATCTATTATCAGTTATGATGTGTACAGAAAAACTTGTTTCAGTTGTGAAGATTGATTTGTAGATGCCCGTTATAGTTCCATCGTTACTCTCATCACATTTCTGTACTTCTTAATAGTATTGTGCTTGATGAGGCGTTCTGATTCATAAGCACGAGGTTTGATATTTCAAAACTGATAGGTTGATTAGAAGCATAGTCAGGATTTACAAGAACTTTTGATGTTCGTACTACTTCAGTAGTTTATATAGCACTGTCAATATTAATCAGGTTGAACGTGAAACATTTCCCTGAAGAATGCAAGAGCCTCATTAAGCTTTGATTTCATCTCCGGTTGTTTCTGCCAGACTTTACTCCTTGCGTGCATCCCGATAGTCGCACTTTCTCATGATAGATGAACCTGTCGCTGTTACATGAAAGACTTTTCTGTCAGAAACTTTTTGAAGGAAGATAACTACTACATATTTCAGTGAACGGGGTTTCAGTTTCTGTTTTTGTCATGATGAAGAGCTCTGGAGAAATAATCAAAACTTGTAGTTCTCAATTTTAATATGAACACCAGACACGCTGTTTTCCCTCCTTAGGTAAGGATTTGAATTTATTTCTAAACCAAATGAAGACACCAAACTTTCTTACCTAGCCTCCCCTAATCACAAATGTTAGAACTGCCAAAATGACCTTTCAGATTTAGGAGGGAGTTCTGGGCGGAAACTACAACTGTTTGTTATTCTTTCTAATGCCTATTATTTTTTGTGCAGCACCACACCATATAACATTTCAATCTGACACATATACACGCTCACAGAGAGAGAGCGAGAGAACTTGCAAAAAATGTATGGAAAGTATTGATCTTTTCATTAATTTAAAGAATTTGTGATTAAAGGTCTGCAAAAAATTTTTTAAAAAAAACTACAAACATATTTCTGATATGTAAGCAGATGTACAAAAGCAAGAAAATGCTAGTCTCCTCAACATACCAAAACCTTTGCAAATTGTAACCGCACTGTCCTAAAATTACGGTGCAAAGGATCACCAACAAGATTCAACACAAAGCATACTCATATACACTTGATCTTCATACGAAACATGGTGGATTCATTTCTTCAATGACAAGGTTCAGAAGAGCCAGTTAGTCACAAGCTGCTGCATATACGAATGAACAAAAAAACTTTAAACCCTTCAAAGGACAATAAATTAATCTCAAATCAAATGGCAAGTGCACCTAATTATGGTTGCAAATGCATACTCACCAGCAGCCCCACTAGGCACATTGTCATTTTCATTGGGTGACTTCAGGGCTCCATTGTCAGTAACTTCCGAGGCATGAGCACTATTTTGCACCAAAGAAGGCTGTTCAAAACATTCAATTGTCATTTGGCACTGGCATTACAAGGAAATGAAACTTCACCTAGACTCAGTCACACGCATCGGACAAGGCAACTCAATTAGGTAGACAATGTAATTCCCTATGAGGTTTCCTCTCCACTCTTTGACTGCCTATCCAAATTCACATTCCTTCAAACAAAAGTGAGCTTGCAAGATTGTATTCATAAATTAGAAAACATCCACAATCATTAGACACAAGTTACAGAAGTGGGGAAAAAAAAAAGGGATGATAACAGAAGAAAGAGTTGTAATTGTTTATTTCACTTCTACTCAAGCACTTCCTCCAAAGGCAAAAATAAATAACAAAATTCAGTAGGAGTAACTAAGAAATTGAAGTGTTGCACAAACTTTCAACGGATGACCTACTAATACGGGACCTGGATTTTATATACTGAAAATTTCAGTAACCAAAACATGATTAGATGTCTATCTCTTGGCATCTTCTTTCTGTCCATGACTATCATGTATACGTAAATTTAAGGGCATGCTTATATGTCAAATCCCTTACTTCTTTCACATGAAGGAGCCATGGAGAGAGGTAATGTATTAGTTCTTTCTATAAAAACATAGTTCAGTTAGCACATGTCTGAGGCGTCACTTTTTCTACTCGTGGAAAATGCAACTTCGAGATAAATTCACAAACCTCACTAGATGTCTGATTCATTGAACTATTGGCACCGCAGTTTTGCATTGCCTGAGAGTTGATGTTTTGAATAAAATCCTTTGAAGTTAAACCTGGGCCTGAATCCAAATTATCCATTGGACCTGCCAACCCTCCAGCATTCAGTCCCGTCGTAGTTTCTGGAAGAGGTCCTCCAGGCATTGGCATTAAGGGTGCACATGGATACCGCATTGGATGTCCTTGACTAGAAAGCCCAAATATTGGAAGATTAGATCTTCCTATCCCATGCAAAGCATTCAGCCCTGATATCGGTGGGCCAGGAAAATGTGATCCATGCATAGGAGGCACCTGAATCATAGAGCAACCAGAAGATCCACCAATCATATCAGGCATACCCATCCCGAAACTCATTCCCATTCCCATTCCCATTCCAACACCAATGGGTGAGAACTGAGCCATATGAGCAGCATGCATGCGAGGCATTCCTGGAGAAAACATCATTGATGGCATATACAAACCAGTTCCCATTGACATTATCTGCAAAATGTTGGTAAATGATCCAAAAGAATTAGTGAATTATCCAAGTTCTGTAACATAAACGAATAAACTTTGAGATGGACAGAAAGAGATTACCTGCACTTGAAGCTGAAGAGTCTTTAGATATTCAATGGCCTCATCAAGCATTGAAGCTTTGTCCACCTTAAAGTGTAAAAAAGGTTGAAAGTCAACAGAACCTTAGATGAAAAGACTTAAGACAACTGTAATTTCTTGATTTTATTTGATGCCAAAAAACTCCAAAAGAATCAGAAAGCAGTTAATCTTACGCAAACCAAAGAAGGTCCAGATTAGCATTAAAGTCCAAAACCTTGAATACAACATTTGAGTTCTCGGCACTAAATTTCCATAAACATTATGGATAAGCATGTTTTGGCAACATATAAATTCTTTAATTCATAGCACAGCATAAAAATCATAAGATTCAGAAGAAATTTTAGAAAGAAATATAAATTCAGATATTCAACCTTGTTGCAGTTTGGTATGAGTTCCTGTAGGGCGCGCATCTTCTCATTGATCCTATCCCTTCGCCTCTGTTAGTTGTCATCAAGGTAAGAATCAACCAAGATATTATTATTTTAAAATACTGAATATAATACCATAAGCACAAAAACACGTTAACTTTTGATGAATAATGAATTTGCATAGTCTAGCTCACCCTTTCAGACAAATTATGCACTTCAGCTGCTCGGCTTCTCTTGGAGCCAGTACCTCCTCGAGCTGGAGCTGCTTTCTTTGCACCCACTGATTCCTCTTCAACATCCTGCATATTATTAATTTTCTTTATTAAAAATAAGATAAGCATAAAAAGAGCAAAAGAATGGAAAATATTGAAACCTATGTTTGATCTTACTTCACTAGGACCTTCAGACTCCTCATTTTCTTGGTGCTTTCTCTTCAAATTCTGCATTGGTTCATCCGAAACTCTCTCCACACTATTCCCTGAGCAAACAGAAGAAGTAACTAAAGGTTCTGCAGTCTTTTCACCATCTGTCAATCCTCTAGTTGCACTTTCGGCAATTTGATAATGTCTTTTATCATTGCTCAAGTCATCTTCATGGTCCAAAGCCTCATGTTGCCTTGCAGGAGGGGTTTCCTCAGTAGGCTTAGGGTCCAATGGTTTAGCATCCCCCTTGGATGACACCATCACAGAATCGCCGTTGCAGTTCATTTCCTTTCTTAAACCACTAAATGTGGCAATAAGTATAGATTCAGCCTGATTACTACTACTTGCTATTGAGCTCTTATCCTTACTTCCCACTCTCTCTATGCTTGATATTCCAGAAACATCCCTTGTAACAATGTTATGAAGATTAGCTTTAACAAGAGCAGCAGGTCTTGAGAAATGTGAAAAATTCATAATACTGGAGTTGCTAGTAGATGACATTGGAATTTGCTTCCGCAGTTTTATGCCAGGAAAACCACCTCCTGAAGTCGGAATTCTTATGGAATCCCCAGAAGCAGCATGGCGGGTTGGATTGCTTACACTGTCACCATTATTAGCCAAAACTCTGGATCTAAAATATGGAAATAATGTTTGGCATTGCTGTGATGGTGATGGATATAACTGACTTGCACTAGTTCTAGACCTTGCAGAATCCCCATCCCCTGCTGACGAAAATTTCGGCATGTGCTCTTGCTCTAAAGTCAAACCATTATGTACAGAAAAAGTATGTGAATCTCTTACGCATTGATTACCACTACTTTTGTCAAATGATTCATAATCATTTTGGGAGTGTTCATTTACATTAACAGCAGATAATTCAGTCAAAAACTCAGGACAATAATCATGTTGCAAAGAGTCCTCAATCGGATAATTCAACCACGGTATCATGTCATCATCTTGACTCAAACCCATATCAACTGACGGCACAGACATTGGAACTTCGCCTAGAACAGAACCCATGCCCCCAAATCTTCCCATTTTAGTGTTGTTGCCATTATTTATATCTTTATCCCTAATCTTGGAGGTTTGAGAGGGCAAGCTGTTACCAGTTTGGATCTTTCTGACTCTACTGGACTGAATTTGACCATTTTCCCATACTAGCTCAACAAAATCATTCTCAGAACTGCTTTGAGAACACCACATACAATAAAAATAAATGAATACATCGAAAAGTAATCAAAATAAATCAAAAGGATAACCTATTATACACCAACACCAATCAAAAAGAGCTAAAAAGGTCGAGAAATCCAACTCACCCAGAAACAGAAGACAGATCATTTGAGCATGTGGGATTTTTCTCCTGAGAAGAATCAAGCTTCCCTTTAGCCAATCGATATACAAGCTCAGATAAAGGCATGGTGGAAGGATTAGCACCACTTTTCTTATTCAGAAATGCCCCAAAATTTCAATCACTGAGGCATTATTTGCATCTTCCAAACACTAGTCTTTGAAACTCTAACACAAGTTCAAAGAACCCAAAAACATATATGGAGCCAACAAGTTTTCAAGATATAAAAGCTCGACAGAAGCCGCACTATAAGACAACCCCAGTTAGCATATAGCTGACACGTGAAAATAAAAGAAAAGAAAAAGAAAAAGAAATACTTGATTTACATTTACATAATTTACAGAATATAGTTTTTCTTTTACATACAGCAGTCCTTATCAATAATCAGTGAGATATATAAGTAAACAAATATAATTACTATAAAGTACCAGTCAAACTTATTCTTTAATGGCTTCCAAAGATCCCAAATAAAAAATTTCCCAAATTAAGCTACTTTAAGCATAAAAAATTGCAAAAGATTGAATCTTTTCCGCTTCTCTAATCATTGAACTCAAAACCCAGGAAAACCCAGATCGGCCTTTCTAAACTAAACGCTACTGCTACTACTGCTAAATAGTGCTTCAAAAACGCACCAAAAACAATTTACTTGAAACTTAAACAGCTCAAAATCCTGACCACCCAGTAATCAATTCAACCAATTAAATCAATCCCAAATCAAGTAAGAAGGAAATGGAAATACGAGAAAATCCAAGCTCCTCGAAGCAGGAAAAGAACGCTAATCCAGATGCATTAAAAATGATGAAAATTGGTTGTAAATCATAATAGAAGTTACCAAAAGTCGTGATCTTTGAGACCCTTAACTGAGCTCGAAGAAAGAGAACTCAAGTTTTCAAGAGACAGATGGATAGAGAAGAAAAGGGCCAAGTGGACGCAGAAGACGGCGAAAGGCTAGCAGAGTTTGCAGGGGACCAACACACACCTTAAAGCTTTTAACCCATTTTTGTTGCCTTATTAACCATATCAGGGAAAACCACACTGTTGTTTCCATGACCTTTTTTTTTTCTTTTCTTTGTCTACTTAGTATTTTTCTTTTTTTTTTATTATTATTATTATCTCCAATCAATTAGAATTTTAACTCTTGGAATCAATTATCATATCACTAAATTAAAATTTTATTAATTTTATTTTTTAATGTGCATTGATTGATTCTAAATGTGTGTCCACTTTTGAGTAAGTAATGTTGGTGCATGATAGACAATATTATTCTCTTCACAAATATTATTCTTAGTCCAAAAATTACTTCCTATTTTTATTTCCCCACTTTCAACACTACTAAATTTTATCTTGTAAATCAAACTAATGCCAACTATATTTCACATGAATTTTTAGTCGCTCATGTGAATTTATTTACTAGTTTTATAATTTCATAAGAAATAATTTTTATTTTTGACATATTGATGTATTAATTAGTTTTAATTCAACAATATCAAATTATAAAATTATAAATTTGGTAAAAACTTAATCGATCATTTAAATAAAACATATAATATATGTTATCAAGAATTGGACATATGTATCTAATAGCTTGTTGATGTTAAATTTACTATCAAATCAGTTGGTTGGTTGATTATTTAAATTTATATATTTGATGGATGGTGTAGAGTAAGCTACTTGAAATTGTGTATTTGGATAGTTCTTATAATTTGGTAGCTGGCAGTGTCTCCTATAGTATTACTCCCTCCATTTTTATAATATATGTCATTTTATAGTTGTATATAGATTAAAAAATAATTAATGAACAATTTTATTAATACGGGCTAATATATTCTTAATTTATTTTTAATAAAAATTTTACCATAAAAAAATGAGAAAAAAGAGGAGAGATAAGAATAAATTTTAAAAAAAATTAATTAATATTATTTTAATATCATAAAACGATAGATAACTTGAAACAAAAACACTTTTAAAAAACAATAGATATTATATAAGTTATCCTATACTATCGGCTATGGATTGCGTAGATATGGGCGGTTATGCTTGCTTTCATAATGGAAAAACAAACATCAGAAAATCAAGACCATTAAAATATGTTGGAGGGTGGTTTGGTCCTTCTACTTCCAACATTTATAATTATACAAAGGTTTGAAATTTGTGTTTTAAGGGATTAATAAAGCCAATGACTGAGTCATGATAGAGCTTTTAATAATCTTCTTATCCTTTATTTTGGGAGAGACTTTATGTTTGAAGTGGTGGATGTGATATATAATTAAAAAATGGCAGATAATGAAGAAATGGGTATTCATTTCCTTTTGTCAAATTGCCATCAGCTTGAATTTGTGACAAGAAGTCACCAAATGAATAATTGAAATCTAATGAGAAGACAAAGGCCTAGCTAATGCCTCCTAGAAAATAAAAATAAAAATAAAAGGTATAAAAAAGTTGAAATATACGAAACATCTAAAGTTAGAAAACAACTGATGGAATTCATTATTAGTTCTCAATGAACATAATCCACGAGAGATTCCATATATTTTCCCTAATTGCTTTGATTAAGGCAATCAACTAAAATTTCAGACTTGTCCTTCGAAATAAAACAAATCCTAATTAGAACAATGGGGTCAGAATTGGCGATAGGTCACATGCAATTTTAAAAGCGAGGAGACGCCAAAATCACCAACTTCATATACTTGGATAGGGAGAGATGCGGAAAGGACCCACTAAATAAATAATCAAGCAAAAGTAGGTAAATAATCTAGAGGCTAGATAAAGATATGGAGAGAACTAATTATTAGATTAGGGTAGATTGAAGTTAATTAGATTTTGAATCGATTAGATTATTGGCAAAGGCTTTTTTGGGCTATTAGTGACTTTGATTTGATTCCTTGCTTTGGCAAAGAGGAGCAAGAAGACTGAACCTAACTATTCATTCAGTGGCCACTACTCCGTAATTTTGTTTTTGTTTTTGTTTCTGCTCGGCAGACCGCAAAGGCTAGACAATGTGAAATGGGTTTTTCCCACGTGGATCATTTTGAGCCAGTGAGGGATTTGGCTGTGTCCAGGTGGACCCCCCTTCCCCCAAGTTTTGGGGCACCCATTTTTGGCTATCAAATGTTTTTTCCTGTTTGGTGCATGAACATTGAAACGTTTATTACCGATTAGCAAAGAGGGACAAAAGCAAAAAGGGAACGTGGAATGAACTTGAAGGAAATCTAAACGTTCTAAAATTTACCTCGCATACAATTGGTTGGAACAGAAAAATCCAAGGTGGGGGTGGTATGGATTTCATGTGCATGTGAGCATTTCACGTGACCAAACTTTTGTTTATTTGCGTATGGGACTTTGTTAGGTTGTTATCTTCCCCAGCAATGAGCTGAGGCTGAGCCCACACCCCCTTTAAACCACAATAATGGGTTCCCAAGTTCACCGCCACGTGTCCTTCATTTCTAACCCAAGCTTTGATTCCAAGTCTCCGTTTCTTCTCCTGATTTTGTTTGCTCAATCCCAATCCCCTTGAAAACTTATATTAGTTCCTATGCTTCTCTGGTTACGGATGGGTGGAGATTTCTCGCATTTTATGAGATTCATTCCAATAGAATTCTAACTTTTTTTTTTCTATAGAACGAAAATAGAGAGTACATTTTTCATCTCATGAGTTTTCATAAAAACTTGAAGTAGATCTTCAAGAGAATCCGAAAAAATTAATTGAGTTCATGATCTAAATTTATTTAACTTAGTGTAATATTTTTAGGGACACTAAGAAATTCTTGAATTAAACTAAATAATTGAATTGAACCGAACTTAAATTGAAAATTCTCGATATTAATAGAAAAATTTCTAAACCAAATCGAACTAATTTTTTTAAATGGAATAGCATCAAAGATTTTATATTATCCAACTTGAACTGTTTTATAACTTTCCTGTATCGAAAAAATGAATTGAACTATATATATATTAGTTTTACTAATTAACTCACTCAATTAGTATATATTATTAATAATTAGATTATTTATTAATTATAAATTAGTAGTAAATATTAAAAAATTCATTTTAATATTTAATATGTAAGTTAATAGTTATAATTTATTAAATTATCACTTATTTATTTTAGTCATCGAATGATTAAAAGTGAAAAATATAAATTTTATTTTATTTTGATTCATGAAGATAACAAATGTAAAGTTTAATTTTAATGAATTGAAATAAATGAATATTTGAACTGGTATTGAATTGAATCTCCTGAATGAACCGAAAATTGAATTGAATTGCCCTAAATTTATAAGGAATCAAACTGAATCGAACCGAAATTTGGAACAATATCAATTCTTTATTTTAAAAATCTCTAAAATTTAATTCGGTTTCTGATATTTTCAAATCCCCGAATTGAACTGAATCGTGCACATCTCTAATTATTTTCATAAATTTATTAATGTATAAAAGATAAAAAATAAAATAAAATTTATTTTAAAATCATAATAAATGCATACAATTACCCTATGTTTAGAAAATTGTTTAGAGAGAAAATAAAATAAATAGTGAAGATAAATTTTATTTTTTTTCATTTATTTTTTCTCCTTATGTTTGGATAAAAAGGAAAAGAGGAAAAATAAATTCTATTTTCTTTAATTTATTTTTTCTTCGACATGTTTAGATAAAAAATAAATTTATGATTAATGGTAAAAAGATAAATTTACTATAATTTCATTCAATCATCATATTTTCACTCCATTTTGAAGGAAAAATAAAAAGAGAAAAATAAAAATTATTTTTCTTCTATCTTTATTTTATTTTAAAATTTATAATTATTTCTTATTTTTTTCTTTATTTTCCTTTTACCCTTATTTTACCTTTTTTTCAAATAAAAGGTTAATGGTTAGCAATTATCATTTATGGAAGTATTGAATATACCTAGTCTAGAGCTAAAGCTTAAATAGGTCATGTTCTTTATAGGCATATTAGCTCAAAAAGCCAAAATATTTTTGAATTTAATAAAATTTATTAATTCTTTTAATTTTAGTAAAAATAGCTAAAATTAATAAAATTTTGATAAAATTGATCAATTTTTTTAATTTTAATAAAATTAGTCAAAACTAATAAAATTTTGATAAATTTAGTTAAAATTCAAATTGATCAAGATAAAATGATATATCACGTGACGTGATAAATCAATTGACATGAATTTTTATAAAAAAAATTAGTAAAATCAGTATTTTTATAAAATATTTTAACTCAATGAGTGAAAAAAATTATTTTTATAAAATGAGTTAACAGTATTTTATAAAATATATTATATCATTCGATTTTAATCAATTTAAATTTGGATTATATTTGTCAAATGCTTATAGTTTTAGCTAATTTTATTAAGATTTTATTAATTTTAACTAATTTTATCAAAATTTAAAAAATTAATTTTATCAAAATTTTATTAATTTTAATAAAATTAAAATAATTAATTAATTCTATAAAAAAAACTAAAAAAGTTGACTTTTTTTAAGTAGTAAGCCTTTTTCTGATATTGCCATTTTGTAAGCCTTCTGCTGCCACACCATTTCCTTGTACTGTTTCCAAGCCTATGACTTCAATTTTTGCAACTTCAATAAAAACCCTTAGCCGCCACCGCCACACAGCTAACCACTGCTACTTCCCACATTTTTTCATCACCTTCCCACTTATTATTTTAATATAATCGCCTCCATGTGTCTAAGCCAGCAACACGAAGGCTTTATTTGGATTAAGAGTTTACAAACAGTAAAAAGAGTTATTAATAAAATAAAATGAATATATTTAATTTGAAAAAAAAAATTAAATTATATTTTTATTTAAAATAGTTGAAATGAAATAAAATAATTTAAAATTAATTTTATTTACTTGCAATGAAATAAAATATTAACTTAAAAATTGATAAAAATACCTTTATACATATTAATTTAACAAAATATTTATTCTATCAATTATCTTATATTATTTGTTATATTATAATTAATATATTAAATTTTATCAAATTATTAATTAAAAATTTTAATTTATTTTTTATATTTTTACGTTATATTATATTTAGTATATTAAAATAAATAAATTTTAAAAAATATCTAATTTAAATTATTTTTAATTTAATTTAAATAAATAATTATTTTAATTCTTTTAGATATTTTATTTTTTTATATTTTAATTAATTATTTATAATTTAATTAAATAATAGAGTATTAATTACTTTTCATCAAAAAAATAATTTGAAACCGAAGTCAAAATAGACTGTCTACTTTTTTTTTTTTAATTTGAAACCAATAAAAACTCTCTAATTTAGGGTGTTTCAATATAAGGGTTGGGGTGAGTTTGGATAAATTTAATAAATTTTTAGAAACTAGTTCATTCTACTCCAACACTTATTATCTAAACATAAAAATGATTTTTAAACCAGTCTTTTTCATTTCATTATCTTCTAAATACCTGATCCAAATAGACCCCAAGGCTGCTAACCTAAGCATGTTATAAATATAATGTTAATTCATAAAAAATTCTTTAAAATATTATAATATATAATAATAATAATTATTATTATTATTATTTATCACTATTTTTTATGTAAAATTTTTAAATATATGTATAATTTATTTTAATATTTTATATAAATTTTTTAATTACTTCAGATAATACTTTTTTAAAATTTCTTTTGTGATAATTTATACATAATTTTTAAAGATCATATAATACAATAATTTTTAAGGATCATATAATACAATATAGTTAAATATTTAGATAACTTCTGAAGAACACGCGTTAACAATGGTGCCATGTTAGGTTTTTGTTGGCACTAAAAATTAATTTGGTTTTAATAAAAAAGAACTAGAAATTATTAAAATGGAGAAAAATACAAAAGCAGAGTCTTTGTGTTTTTGCAGAACTCTGGGAAGAACTGATGGAGGAAGAAACATCGGAAGGTGGCCCTTTTATATAATGCTAGAGCTCTCACTGGCTCCAACTGGTCCAACAAACTATATTGTGTTAACGGTAAATACATCTTCATGTTAATTTATATACCTATATCTTTTTTTTTTTATGAGAAATTTGATGGGTAAATCAATATTGTAAATTATATAACTAGAAGTAATTAATTTTCATTAAATCAATATAAATGAGAAGTCGAATTTAAAGATTTGGAGTTCAAAATCTTGGAATTGTATTCATTAAAATTTTTTTTTTTATCATAAATAACTCGTTGATTTGAACAAAATTAAGAGCATCATTAGTGATTAAATATATAATTATATGTCTAAATTAAAATATTTTATATTATGCATTCAGTAATAATTACATATTGGGTATACTAACTACCTTCAATATATTCAAAGCTGATTAATTAAAGAAATGAATAGATTGAGTTTCTATTTCACATTATATTATAATCCTTTGGAGTGCCACTCGGAGCCCTCGTACACATAGAATAAGCTAATTATTTGTAGGACAAAGTATATTACATCGTCTGTGCTTCCTGCAACTTGCACACGACCACCACTCCCTTCTAAGAGCATCCACACTGTTGTCTTTAAAACTATCAATCTTAATTTCTTCTTGCCTTGCGTAATTTCTTCTTGCCTTGCATTGTTTCTTCTAGCACACAACGTGTGTGCGCCAGAAAGCCATGAACAAGAGCAACGAGCCCGGTACTGTCTCTTCTTCTCATTTACGTACGATAAGTTAGTAGTGTGGCTACAATAATTTAATGCAAAAAGATGAATGATGCAACATCTACAGTGATTTCTCCTCTTATTTAAATGATTTTTTAATATAAAATTTGATCAAATTTCTATCTTTTTGTATTTAATAATATTAATTTTTGAAATTTTTTATTGTACATTAAATTTAAAAAATTAAATATGATCTGATAATAGTATAAATTAAAGTCGTGTTTAACTGCTCGAAATTCAATATATCAAAATAAAAATTAAATAAAATCAATATAAAATTTAATATATATATATAAATGAATCTTTTATCAAATTCTATTCAAGACATTTAAAAAATTATCAAATAAGGCGTAAGGAGCAACATCGTTGTGGATATGGCGCCTCACCTCCTAATTTAATACATGTTACTTAAAGTCATTTAAATTAAATTCTTGTAGAGTAGGTAATTGGCCTAGACTACATAAATATTTGCTAGTCATTTCTCAAATGAATTCAAAGCCAGTCTTGTTAATTAAAATCAAGTGGGCTTTGTTTTTTTTTTCTTTTTGGATCTTACTATATATATATATATATATTGATTATTTATGATGAAAAGTCAATTATCCGTGCGCTTACAATTAATTACTAAAAATGTTTAAATAATACTGAGGAAAATCCTACTTAATCTATTGAGATTAATTTAATTGCATGAGATGAGAATAATCAAACAGAGAGAATAATTTCATGTTTCAATAGGGACCCACCTTAATGAATCATATGAATGATATATAATTACGTTTGCCCATGCTTGAATCATCCAATTAGTCAAAAAAAATAATTGATTGAGAAATAAAACCAGAGAGCCTTCATCAAATGATTTTGAACTTCTTTATATTTTTAACTTTAAATTTTAATTAAAAATTAAAAATTTGATTATATCAAAATCGCCTTAAAACTGTAAAATATTAAAAAGAATGTCAGCGGAGGCTGCACATGCTGAGAGAGAAAGAAAGTGATTTGAGGCAGGGAATAAAGGACAAAAATATATATATAGTAAATAGGGTTCGTTAAATCCGATGGTTCTGTTTGCAAGTTTGCCCCCACCTTTTCTACGTGACTGATTTTAAATTAGGGTTCCCTCTCTAAGCCTGAGTGAGTGTGAAACCTTCGTGCCTCTTCTTTAATTTATTCTTGTTTGTAATTATGTGTATATTTATTTACATGGGCATATTATTAAATGAACCAAAACCAGGAAGAAACAATTATGCAAGTTGAATCACATGATGATCAATGATCTTGTGGCAGCTAGCTATAGCTATATATGATCAAATTTGAATTTGTAAACAGCTTGGTTCAATGCCAAAAGTCTCAGAAATGCTCATAACATTTTGTTTGGGAAAATGGAAGGTAAGGTAACTTAGAGTTTTTTAAAGTATGGTAATATAAGGTTTGGTAAAGTAATGTTAATAATTTAATTTTGTCTTGTTTGAAAAAAAAATGTAGGGTAAAGTATGGGGTATAGACTTATTTTGTCTGGTTAAAAAGTAAGATTTAATGAAAGTTTTATATTAAACATGCTTGTATGACAATATCATAAAAAAAAAAAAATGTCACATATGTAAGTCTCTTATTCATTTTTCAGGATTTTTTTTATTAACAGAGAAAAATGAAAAGCATGTTTTTTTTAATAATACGACTTTGCTCTTTGCATAGATTGATCCATACAAGACCGCATGGGAATCATACTTATAAAAATGGATCTAAAGAAGCCTGTAACAAAATTTATATTCAGAGAATTGAACAAGGTATCTATGTCTATATTGTTAATTGTTGTATCTTGTAATGGTGTGGATCCTTAATCCTGAGAACTCATTTT
This sequence comes from Omphalea diandra, assembly GCA_949677035.1. Lineage (NCBI taxonomy): Eukaryota > Viridiplantae > Streptophyta > Magnoliopsida > Malpighiales > Euphorbiaceae > Omphalea > Omphalea diandra. The sequence continues at coordinate 4,982 of CATIWR010668201.1, read as the reverse complement.
TTTTGCCATGATTTAATGGTCCTAGAATGTAATTATTCACTCCAAATAGCTTCTATTACCACTCCCAAGCCACAATGGTTGACATCCACTTGATTTCATAAACAAATAAAATAATAATCAAGTTCAAATGAAGCAAATAAGAAAGCAATATTATAACAATAACGGAAGAGTACTATTTTTAGGTAAGTAGATTTAATAATAATATCGTACCCTGAAAAAACAAAAAACTTCTGCACAATCACAAGAACAAGTTATAGTTGCAATGGAAAAAAAAAATCAAGATTGTAGTCGTTTGGGTTTTAAAAAAAGGTTAAATAAGAATTATAAAAATAAAATAAAGACAATCTTACTTCCTCAATCTACCAATTTGGTGAGTTGAGAAAACAAAAATTTTAGAAAGTTTTTAAATACTTCAAAAATCTTATCCTATCATGAGAATTAGTTTCTCAAATGAGGTGTGAGGAAATTTTAATCTTAAAAAATCTTGTCAACCGTTTAAAAACTCCAATCCGAACAAGGGGTAAAAGGTGATGTTCGAGTTTAATTGCTTGAGATTAATAACATATTTATATCATGTGGCTTCATTTATAGAAATATTTTAAACTTGGGATTGGAGGCCAATATACCCAAACTACATTATGTGCTACATAATACTTCTCTTTTCAATAATAGCTCTCAGTATAACGATAGACATTATTATTAAACTATATTTTGCATATACACATTGAAATTATTTTCAAATATTTGTGAGTTTCATAAATATAATATTTCTTATCAAGTGTAAAATTTTTTTTTTTATAAAAGACATCAAATTGTATTAATGTGAAATCTGTTGTTTGTACAGAGCCACGGCCCACTGTAATTCACTTCTCACTATGTTGCCGGGTAACGTCACAAATTTACCCGCACAATCGAGTATAAAATTACTTATTTATCACTTTTTTTCTTGAGAAATTACTTATTTACTCCTATTTTTATTAAAAAAAAAAAAGAAGAAAATATAGAAAGATGTTAACTAACAGTCTCTCTTTCTCTACATGTTTTGGCTAATAATTTAAAGATGGTCCTCCAACTGACACATGGTCCAAATTTATATGTTACCCTTTTTTTTTTCTTTTTTTTGTTGGTTATTTGCCACCTTAAATGGGGTCTCTCTGCCAGCTGAACATCACTGTGAAAGCTGCGTCAGTTATCTACTCGTGGAAAATAAGGATTACATATATACACACTCACCATTTTCGCCCATAATTAAAACAATCCCCACTGATTAAGCCCTTACCAGTTTCGAAAAAAGATTCTGAATTTTGTAATTTTGATTGGTTCAAACTCTATTAATATCCGTTCCCTTCAAACATTTTCATTATATAGATTAAAAAAAAAAAAAACGTCCTTGATTTAATAAGGGTATATGCTGGAGAAAAAAAAATTAGTATCCTTCATTTGGACATGGGTGAAGAATAATTAAGTAGGCCAAGGCTCCAATAAATCCCCTTATCCTGAAAATCCATTGGAATTCTTTCCTAATGATTAACTTCCCAGCTTAAATTGTAGGGATCGATTTATTTATATTTGGTAGGAAGAAGAAGCAGAGGCTGAAAATAGCATAAAGAAAAATATTTTGTTGAAAGCAAATTATATATCCGCTGTTGGGTAAGGCAAAAGAGCATATACATATTATCAAGTATCAACTAAAAAATGGGGTAAATCTTTGAAGCATTGGACCAGTCCAAGTGCAAGTATGGGCTTGCAAGAACAGAACTGGACATCATATAGCGGGAAAGAATTAGCCTAATGGGGGAAAACGATCCATTAATGCGATGCGACGCTGTTTTTTTTTTTTAAAAAATTTTTTTTATTACAGATTCTAATTAATTTGATATTAAAAGGTTTACTCTTATTTTCAATATTATATTAAGTTATCATTCATATTTATTTTATTATATTAAAAAATTATTTTATTAAATTTATATGAATATTCAAATAAATATAAAGAATTATTTAATATAATATTAAACAATAATAAAAAATTTAATTAAATAAGTAATTTAATAAAAGATAAACCTCACATTTGACTATGTTTTCTTTGGTTAATAAAAAATGACTTTTCAATGATTAAAGGACTTCTTAATATTCAGAGATAAATATAATGAATAATTTAATACAATATTAAAAAATTAAAGAAAACTTAGTTAAATATGGGACAGATGGGAGGTCAGAATTGACATTAATGCCATGGCCTCAGCACAGGGAGGAAAATTTCCAGGAAGGTGAGGTAAAGAAAGACTTGAAATGAAAGTTGACTGACAGCACTATAATTCGCAATATCCAAGAAACGGAGGGCCAAGATTGCTGAAATGAAACTTTTAATCCAATGGTGCCTATGTAAAGACGTAGCCAGGGTTGATAGTTGACTGACAGCACTATATAAGCAAGGCTTAGGGTCTTTACCATGCGTCTCTAGGTGGCCTGTATTCAGTAAAGGAGTTAAGAGGAGATGGAGAGGGAGTTGAAGGATTTTCGGAAGGCTGTGACATGGGTGAGTGGGAAAGATAACAAGTTGTAAACTCAAGTGTTACGTTATCTTCCCTACTCCACCCATGCCATAGGTTTCTGATTATTCCTCCTTCTCCATACCACTTTTTTGTTCGCATTTTTTCTTCAGCAGCAGTAGCTTTTCAGATCGTAACCTCTTACACATATGTTTAATATTTATTGGGTTTGTAGATCTGATACTATGTTTTTCATCAGGATTGGTTTTTGCAGGTTTTCTTGATCTGGTTCTGGCTTGCAGATTTAGCAGTTTGGGTTCTGTATGTACATCAAGATGAGATGAATATTTACCTTTAAACATTGGGTTCTGATATTAAGCATAACTTGTCGGTAGTGTATATTTTGATTCTAGACCTCGGACTGAAATCTCCTCTTCTGTTGTAACTATTGATAATATATATATACACGCACACACATACACATATGCGCCGCCGCTTTCCATTTTACGTATAGGCTACAAACACTTTTTGTATGGTTGAGCCAACCAAAATGATATCATTCATAATTAAATTTGTAAACAAGTATAGTATGTCCTGTTTTGATTCATATCAGGATAACATAATACTAGTGAATTTTGGTGACTGGTATGATTTGAAAATTTTATCAATTATTTCTGATGATTTTATTAAAATAAAAATTATTTAAGATTATTATTTAAATATTTAAACTTATATTAATTATGATATTATAATAATATAATATGATATAATATAATATGTGGCATTATAGTGTCACTAAATTATTATGTAAACTAAAGATGATAATGATAATTGTGAAATTCTAGCTTGAATCTTGATATATCTCGAGAAAGTATAGAAATAACCGAATGAAATTAATAATTGTGCAGAATTTGAATTTTAGAAGAAATGAATTTAAATGTTCATCCTAAAATTATTAGAAAGAAAACCCTTTGCAAAATAAAATTAAAAAAAAACAAATGGACATCCTAATTATGTGATGGGCAGATGATATGCTACTAATCTAACCTAATAATGCAGAAGTTTAAAGGAGGGGCCTCTGATGCATTTTCAGTTTATTAATGAAGTTCTGTTATTTTTCAAAAAAAAAAAAAAAAGTTAGGGGAAAAATGGAAGATGGATGTGAATTGTACACTATAAAATATAAACAGCAACATTTCTCGCCATCCAACTTTACGATGACTTTATGACCAGAGTTATTAAAATTATTTTGTGTAGCTCATAATGCTGATGAATAAAAAAAAAAAAAAAGCAACATTTCCTCTTCCACAACGCCCAAACTAACCATTTGGTATAACGTGGGGCCATACGGCTTTGACTGATGGTATTTTTTGATAAATTAAATGGAAAATTAAATAATAACACCAATCGGTTGCGTGGTCGTTGGGATGGTGACCCTGAGATGATGTTAATTTCATCACTGCGATAAGGATCATAAGGGTCGTAAATCATCTCTTTAATTTTAGCGTTCTATTTTATTTTTGTACTTATTATTTAAATAATTTATTCTGTATACAGCAAATTTGAGAACAACTCTCATTTATAAGATCTTTATAACAGATTTTTATTACTCACTTAGTCACGAGTTTATTACTCTCATTTATTACTCACTTAATCAACTAGTCACGAACTTGACTGTATTTTTATTTACATTTTCAATAAATATTTAATTAAATTTTAATATATTAATAAATTATTTTTTTATTTATAAGAGTTTTAGTATGCTGAATAACATTATAAGTTATATAATATGAGGTAGTTCTCCCCTTTTAATAACTCTCAGCACAAAAGTGAATTGAGAAAATTGAACTCTGAGATCTCATTTCTCACATTATACATTTTAATTATCAAAATATATATGCATATGTATAAATTGTTGATTTGTGATTATTAACAAAATATTTTTAATAAAAATGAAATAAAATGTGTTATAGTGAATACATTTAAGTGTTTAAAAGGAATAAAAAGTAAATTATTAACAAAATGCTTGCAATATATATGCATAAATTTAAAAATTAATGAATATTGATTAAAATAATAAATGAAAAGTTAAGATTAATTTTTATATTTTTTTTGTAAGGTCATGTACATGAAAAGGTAAGATTAATTTTTATATTTTATTGTAAAGTTTAATGATAACTTACCACATATTAGGGTATATATAGCTAAACTCAAAGAAATGTCATCACATAAACACCGTCTTATCTCTTATATATATATATATATATATATATATATATATATATAAATATATATATATATATATATATAAAAAAAAAAAATAATAAATTTTTTTTTTTTTTTTTATATAATTTTAAATTCTATTATTTAAAATATATGTTAGTATTTTAAAGAGAAAAAATTTTATATTAATGAGATTATTGTATTAATTAAAGTTATATTATTTATTATGAATTAAGTTTAATGAGTCATATGTAATGAATAATCTGTATT
>CATIWR010668043.1:0-15457 GCA_949677035.1 Omphalea diandra | reverse complement strand
AGATCCTGCATTGGAAGAAACGCGTGTTATAAGATTTGTCACCTCTTGTTCCCTAATTGATCTGAACGATTGCACGCGTTTAGCACTTAATAGCTCCAATATGCAGATTTTTCTCAGTTGTCTCCAGTAATCTCCATAACTAGAAAATATAATGTCGGTAGAATTATAACCCACGACCATTGCTGGTAAGCTAAAGGGCCTATCAGCAAACGTGACGTCATGAGTTTTCAGAACTTCTTTTGCAATATCCGGAGAAGAAACGATTATGGTGGTAAGTTCACCAAGTTTAAGGCTCATAATTGGTCCATATTTATTGGCTAGGTTACGGAGGGTATGATGGGGTAGGGAGCCAGTTAACTGGTGTATATTTCCTAAAATGGGTAGCTTCCATGGCCCAGGAGGCAATCTTTTTATGATAGTCAAGGCTTTAGTGTTTGATCTCTTCCTTATCCTCCATACCATGAAGATAAAGAGGAGAATTGGGAAAACTAGGGGCAAGGAGAAGAGTTGGTACACCATTTTGTGCTTCTTTGCGAGATGTTATGCTTGTTTTGGATTGCGAAGGTTGCATTGTTTGGGTTCATATTTATAGAGGCTATTAAGCCTGTTATTCTTGAAGAGGTTTTGTGCTTGACTTGACCTTTTGATTTCAGATTTGCCTCTCGAAAAGGATATTGTATAACACTTCCTGGCGCGGATCGTATCTTGTTTTCATTTCTTTATTAAACCAATACGAAATCACTGGGCTCAATTATTCATCAATTAATGCCTCTTATTCTTGAAGACGACTTGTTCAAATTCCAAGGTCTATATTGGTCATAATTTAAAATACAATGACACTCCTAAGTAATTTCCTATGACTTTGCAAATGAATAGTTAATTCAAATTCAAAGGTCCATATTGGTAATATATTTTTATTAAAAGATGACTTAGAATATGTCAACATATATACATTATAAGGACTTCAGTACGCCTTTACCAAACTGCCAAATAGTCTAATACTTCATCCGTTTCAAAATAAATGTCATTTTAGAAAAAATTTTATTTCACAATACTTGACGTTTTACAATTATCAATTAATTAATTTTTTTTAACTTTACCCTTTCTATCTATCATAATAATTGTTTTTTTAGAGTGTATAATAATTTATAAAAATAATTAATTGAAAATAATATAGTCTTTTTATATGTCATAACACTTATTAAAAATAATTTTTAATATATGTTCAAAAATCTTAAACGACACGAGGAAGTATATTTACAAAATAACAGGCAGATGCTCATTTAATACATCTTTGGGATGGTGTTTGGCTGAGAGTTCTTTTGATTCCCGGTTAAATCAAGGTGTTTGGCAAAAACTAGTTATCCGCCGATGGGAACCAACAGCTGCTGATTCAAAAAAAAAAAAAAAAAGGCCCGTGTCAGTCACTAATGCAATCTCCTTCTAATACTTAAGACTAAAAACTCTAAAATGAAAATAGTTATGTTATTGGTATTATTAATAAATTAAGTTATATATACAAAGATTTTTATTTATATTTTCAATTATATTTGTTACTTGTTATTCATTGGTATAACAAAGTAAATTGAAAATATAAATCTAATAGAGAATCAATCATCAATATATATTATTAATTCCAGTTTTATAATAATTTTAAATCATTATTTGACATTTATTAAATAATTATATATAATACAATCATGTATAATTTTTTTATACAGTCACATGTTATTATTATATATTATGTTATAAAAAATTATTATATTAAAAAGTTTATAAATAAGAAATCAGAAAAGTCAAATACCATTAAAAAAAATCTAATCAGGAAAATTTTAAACTACTACTAATGATAAAAATTTTAAACATACTAATTAATATATAAGTGATACTTAAATTTTTTGTATAATATTCTTTCTAAATTAGACTAAAAAAATATTTGTAGTAACAACTATATTTACTATAAAAGAAGAATATCTTCTCAAACACAAAAATATAAATATAAATCAATCAAACAAAAACACTATTACATTTTTGTAAGTACTCCTCCTAATTTATTGCTTTATTCATTAAACTAAAACCAAGTTTTCTTTCTATTTTCATTATTATTTTTTTGATTTTTTATTAATATAGTTCGAACTTTTAAATTTAACAATAACAAATCATATATTATCAGTGAATATTCTGAGAAAATTGTTTTTATTATGGTGAATTCAAGTACTGCATATTTTTGTTAAATAATTAGTTAATTAATTATTATTTTATTAAAATTATTATCAAGTAAATAAAATAATAAAATAAAATTTTAAAATTTATAATTATGTATGAAAGTAGTTGCAACAAAAGATTATCTATTAATTTATATATTCAATTTTATGTGATACAATTTCAAAGAAAATTTATTAAAAATATTTGTTAGTAATAAAAAATAAAAATTTAAATTTAAATTTTTATTAAATATTTATTTAAAATATAAATAAAAACACTATCTGCATAGTGTGCAGATTCACTGCTAGTGTATAATAAAATATATTACAATAAATATATTAATTATTTGATATACCAACAACGGCAACTAATAAAATACTACTAATAATAAAATTATTTCCATAATTGTTAAGTTGTAAGTTTAAATTACAGTAAAGTCAAACTAGAAAAGCTTAGCTTCATTATATAGTTCACAACCTATTAACTTATCATTTTTTTTAAGGAATAATGTTTTAAACTTTCATCTCAACTTTCTTTATTTCTGTTTCGATATGTTTTTCATAATTAAATCGAGTTCAAGTTAGAATAATTTTTAAAATATTGGATGGATCAAATTATATCATTGAATCAAGATGTAAAAAATTTTTCTAGTTATTTTTGAGTATTAAATCAGATTATATCGAATCACTTATAATTTTGACTTTAAATAAAAATATTATTTTTATTTTAAAAATTTTATATATTTCAAATAATTGAAATCGGATCGAATTCGAATCATACAAGGTCGAATTATTTTTTAAAGATTTGAATCAGGTCAAATCAACTTCAAGTCATATTATTTTAAATCTCTGTCAATTTTGAATGAAATTTAGTTAAACTTTTTGGTCAAATAAAAAATTATCACTTTATTATAATCAATATATATATATATAATGTGTTCAACTTATTTAGGTTCATGAACAACTCATGATGATGGGCTTGTTCAATAGACTTGATATAGACTAAAAATAAACTCAATTATATAATTTGGTTATATTAATATATTCATTTATGGATCTATTATAATTAGTTTAAACTCGATTATTTATATTTTTAATTTATATAATTATGTATTATAAAATAACACAAACTAATATATTGTATTATACATAAATGATTTTAAAATATGGATATTAGTAAATATATTAAAATATGTAAAACAAAAAATTATAATTTTAACAATTTTATAAAAAATTTTAATTATAATTTAACATTAAAAATATTTAGGCTGAATAAGGGATTGTAAACTATATTCAAATATAATAGTATTTGACTCAATTTAGTTTGATTAATAAACATTCCATATATTTAAATTCATTTAATAAATAAATCAAATTTAAATTAGTTTAAAGTCGACTAAATTCAATTCATTTGTAACAAAATATGTTACTACTTTATTTTGCTTTATTTTATTTTTTGAGATGTACATCTTTACTCAGTTTAAGGCTCATAATTGGTCCGTATTTGTTGGCTAGGTTTCGGAGGGTATGATGGGGTAGAGAGCCAGTTAACTGGTGTATATTTCCTAAAATGGGTAGCTTCCATGGCCCAGGAGGCAATCTTTTTTATGGTAGTCAAGGCTTTAGTGCTAGATCTCTTCCTTATCCTCCATGCCATGAAGATAAAGAGGAGGAATGGGAAAACTAAGTGCAAGGAGAAGAGTTGGTACACCATTTTGTGTTTCTTTGCAAGATGTTTTGCTTGTTTTGGATTGCAAAGGTTGTATTGTTTGCGTTCATATTTATAGAGGCTATGAAGCCTGTTATTCTTGAAGAGGTCTAGAGCTTGATCTTTTGGTTTCAGATTTGCCTCTCGAAAAGGATATTGTATAAGGTTAATATAATCATAAAACTTCCTAGCGCCGGTCATATCTTATTTTCATTTCTTTATTAAATCAGATTTGCCTCTCGAAAAGGATATTGTATAAGCTTAATAATTCACCATTTAGTGCCTCTTACCCTTGATGAAGACTTGTTCAAATTCAAAGGTCTATATTGGTCATAATTAAAAATAGAATGACACTCCTAAATAAATACCTGACTTTGAATATATATATATAGATTAAAGAAATTATTACTTAAATATTTAAAAATTATATTAGTTATAGTTTCATAATATAATATCATATATAATATTGTAGTATTCTATGTTTTTAAAGTTAGATCGGACCAATCGATCAGTCCAATAAAATTGAAAATTGACCAATGATTAAATTTGGTTCAGAATCAAAATCAATAATATAAAAATTGGTCAAACCAAGAAATTGATCAAAATAAAAAAAATTTCCAAAATTAGAAACTAAATAAAACCGGTTCAAATTAATACTATGTTGTTTTTTAAAAATAAAAGTTCTTTCATCTCAACTTTCTTTATTTCTGTTTTGATATGTTTTTCATAATTAAATTGAGTTCAAGTTAAATCAATATTGGATTATTAGATGGATCAGATTATATCATTGAGTTAAGATGTAAAACAGTTTTCAAATTATTTTTTAGTACTAAGTCGGATCATATTGAATCACTTATCATTTTGGCTTTTTAAATAAAAGAATACTATTTTAATTTTAACAATTTATATATTTTAAATATTTTAAATTAGATCCAATTTGAATCATATAAAGTCGAGTTATTCTGAAACATTTGAATCAGGTTAGATCAATTTCAGTTATATTATTTCAAATCTCTTTTAATTTTGAATTAAAATTGAGCTAAACTTTTTTGATTGAATAACAAAATTATCACTTTATCATAATCAATACGAATAAAATTCAGAATTTCTTTAGATAGTAAAAATTATTTAATGCAAATTTTTTAATTAAGAAATCTTTAAAACAAAAATTTTACTAGAAGGTCTATTTAATATTTCAATGACAGCTGGAGGAATTAAATACTGTCAATTTAAGGACAAATAAGATTCTATAACTTCAAATTCTAGATGCCAAATTTCGTTAATAATTTAATAAGAAGTTAGATTTTAAAGGGAAAATTATAAATTTGATCTTTGAATTTTTCAATTTTTTCAATTTTAATGTTTGGACTTTTTTTATTCAATCAAGTGTCTGAATGAGTAAAATTATTATTAATGTGATATTTTTTTTGAGTAGTAACTATTTGAGTGCTTAGTAAGCAAAACAAATCTTATTTTGTTGCCATTTAAAATGACAAGTTATCGTTTGACAATGAGAAAAAAGAAAAAAAATGAAAATGTCATTTTTCTTTCTAAGGGCACTAAGAGCTATATGAGAAGTTACTAAGGCCATTTTATTTTTCTTTTTTCTTTCTTATCTCTAGACGATGACGTGTCATATCACGAGACAACAAAATGACTTCAATTTTGCTTACGAAGCCCTAAGGAAGCCATTGATCAAAAAAATATCACATTAAAAATAATTTTATCCGTTCAGATATTTGATTGAATAAAAAAAATATCTAACTATAAAAATTTTAAAAAATTAAAAATTTCAGATATTAAACTTGTAATTTTTCCATTTTAAATATGTATAAGAAGTATATATATTAAGAAATAATGCTTTTTAAGACTACAGGTAATGGTCAACTTCCAAAAGAAAAATTGGCCATCTATTTCGACGTAGAGGACGAAAGATATATATCTATAATTGACAAGAAGAAGATTTCAAAATAATAATGATAATAATAATAATAATACACTCAATTAATCCACTGGAATTCCGCGTTCAGGACCGCTTCTTGCACAGTTCCAAAAAGTCAAAGTCTAGAACCTTTTGATTGGAGGGAATCCAATGTGAATATATATATATATATATATATATATATATATATATATATCATGACCTAACATATTTGATTCTATTTATATTTTTTATGGTATGCCTTTTCAATAATTTCAGGTTTCATCTTAAGATATAAAATGGAAGAAATTTGTTATGTTATAATCGGTAAACATATATGAATTCATAAAGAAAGCCAAGATATTGGGGTGGGCAGGTGACATTATTTTGTTGGAAAAATTCAGAAAGTAGGTGTGGAATAGTGTCACATGCAAGCTTCTTTTAAAAAAATGCGACCTGCCGTTCTTTCTTTCACAAAAGCACGTCCAATTCCGAAAATATGCGAATGATCCCCCTGCTTTATTTGCCCTTTTCCAATTCCACTCACATGGAGCACGTGTTTAAGTTTAAGCTAATTCAAAAAAAAAAAAAATTATAGTTCTTTTTTCTTTTTTTACCACTCAATATTCGGAGAAGTAAGTTACTGAAGAAAGAGTAAATAAGTGTGATTTTCTTGATAAGATTGAGCTCATTTTTAAATTATTGTTATAATTATTTCTGTCAAGAGATTCACCCAATGAGATAAAACAAAACTATTTATTTAATATAGTCAGGATAAAGAAAATGTTTAATACTATACTTTTTTAAAAGTTAACGAGTGAATCAAATATGATATTAGTGCACTTTTCAAAAAAAAAGAAAAAGTAAATTATAAATTAGGTGTTTGAACTTTTTAATTTTTTTATTTTAGTGTCTAGATAATTTTGTTGTTCAACCAAGTATCTGAACTAATAAAATTATTTTTAATGTGATATTTTCTTTGACCTGAACAAGTAAAATCATTTTCACGCAAAAGATGCAACCTTTGCAACCCAAAACAAGCAAAACATCTTGCAAAGAAAAGCAAAACATCTTGCAAAGAAAAGCAAAATGGTGTATCAACTCTTCTCCTTGCCCTTTGTGTTCCCATTCCTCCTCTTTATCTTTATGGTATGGACTATAAGGAAGAGATCCAATGCTAAAGCCTTGACTACCATAAAAAGATTGCCTCCTGAGCCATGGAAGCTACCCATTATAGGAAATATACACCAATTAACTGGCTCTCTACCCCATCATACCCTCTGCAACCTAGCCAACAAATATGGACCAATTATGAGCCTTATTGGTGAACTTACCACCGTAATCGTTTCTTCTCTAGATATTACAAAAGAAGTTCTAAAAACTCATGACGACACCTTTGATGATAGGCCCTTTAGCCTACCAGCAATGATCTTTGGTTATAATTCTACCAACATTCCAGTTATGGAGATGACTGGAGACAACTGAGAAAAATCTGCATATTGGAGCTATTAAGTGCTAAACGTGTGCAGTCGTTCAGATCAATTAGGGAACAATAGGTGAGAAATCTTATAACGCATGTTTCTTCCAATGCAGGATTTGTGGTGAACGTCAGTAAGTTGTTGCTTTCATACTCATCCTATGTGACTTGAAGAGCAGCCTTTGGTAAGATGACAATGTTGGAATTTTTATATGGACTAATATTAATTATGAGTTTGTTTTAATTATTTATAAAACAGACTGTATAATATAGTGGGTAAGCCCAATCGAAATAGTGATCAATTGAGTTATGGGCTTGTGACACTTTTAGTGGGTCGATATGGAAGGCGGTCAGTATAGGCCTATTTTAACATGAACTTGTGATGGGTGAGCCTATTAAAATTTATTATAAATAGGCTAGGTCCCCCCTCCTGCCTTCATAACGATAACCCTAGTTGCTACGTCCATTATAGTCGTCTTGTGAAAAGGTCAAGGAGAGAAAGACCTAACTTTCATTTTCAACCCTTTTGACCTATCACCTTAATGTTCAATTTTAGTGGTTGTAATAATGACTCAAAGTAATTTGGGATCCAACATACAAACAAGTAGACAATTTGTTTCCACTTAATTGTTAAAATTGGTGTTCTAAATTTATATACTAGATCCTGAACATAAATTATTACATGTAGTATCAGAGCTTGTAAGTAGTACATGATTTAGAACTCTAGATATTTTGAATTGTTAATCGAAAAAAAAAATTATTATTTTGATAACTGATTTTGCTATATCACTTTGCTATATATTTATTTTTCCCTATCATAGCAAGCTATTTGCTTAGCTTGGATGGTTGGTGAGGCTTAGAGAGTGTGATATGTCGCGGGCACGAAACCCGCTTTTGCCAAAGTTTTTCTTTTCTGTAAGTATTTTGCTTTTTCTTCCTTTTCTTTCTACAATCCCATTCCCAAAATCAGCAACCCAACGCAAACAATTTTCTTTTCCCTTTCTTTTTTTTTTTTTTTTGCAATTCGGTTCACAAACTACAATCACATATATTTCAAGTCATGAAATCGAAATCCCAAGTCAATGAGGACTCGTTCAAGATCATGCCAGTGCTTAGAATCAACTTTGCGAAATGCAAAAAAACCTTTTTTTTATGACGGTGAATTCAAATTTCAGGCTGTTAGCCCAAACTTTGCGTACCATTAATGGTTTGTGTTGTTCTATTGTTGATATGGGAGATCTATGGTCTGTGAATCCGAGATCTGTGATTTTGATGATTGTATGATTTTTGGCCAGTGAAGAAATCCATGTCCGATCCAAGATCGATTTCTTGTGAAAAAAAAAAAGGGAGGGGAGAAGGATGGGTGTCGTGGGTCTCAAACCCACGACCGCGGGGCTTATAGCCTCAAGCGTTACCATCTGAGCTAAGTGATTTAACTATTATTTCCTTATGCGAGCAAATATTTAGATAGACATGTTTATATTCATGTACATCATAATATGTTTTAATTTTATTTTAATAATTATTAATATATATATATAAATATATATATATATATATATATATATATATATATTAATATTTAGGTGGTTTATATATATAATTGATTGTCTGTTTATTATTTAGTGACATTGACTTTATGATAAAATTAAATAAATAGATAATATATATTTATTTTGCACATATATGAGAAAATAATCATGTGCTTAAAATTAAGATATGTTATGTTTGGTACCTTATGTATTTTTTTTTTTTGAAATATATATTTGTGTTTAGTATGTATTTTAATTGGACTTTTATAAATCTCTAATTAAAAATAATTTTATGGGTTGATGTGGTGTTACCTCCAAAGTGTGACATCTATTGAAATTCGTAGAGTTATTTTTAATTTTTGTGAAGAGATAATTCCGAATTAATGTACATAATAATCTGCCTAAAGGGGGTTATTAGATGCATTTATTTTGTAAGTACTTGTTGAGATGAAGTTATTTGTGTTTAGAGTTGCATTGGTCTAGTATGATCTCAATTATGTGCTTCATAACTAGAAATTCTATTGCATGTGCATGTTTTGCCCAAAGGGGAATATGTAGTGATGTCAAAACTTTATAGATTGTGTAAATTATAAATTTAATTTTTGTACATAGCCCAATTATAATATATGCTTTTGTTTTGTCACAAACAGTCTCCTTTAGTCTCAACAACAGTACTGCGACTGTTGAACTCTTAACTAGCACCAACTTTAAAAAGTGGAAAGATGACATTTTGTTTGTCTTGGGAATGGGTGAGATTGATTATGTCATTTATGAAGATGAGCTTGCCAAAACCACCCGTGAGAGTGATATTGGAGAAAAAGAATTACATGCCAAATGGGAGAGATCGAATCGTCTCAGTCTTATGACCATGAGAAAAACTATTTCTGAATACCTTAAGAGTAGTTTGCCTACTGATGTTGCTGCAAAAACTTTTCTTGCTGCTGTAGAAGATAGATACTTTGTATCCGATAAGGCTGAGGCTGGGACCCTAATGAGTCGTTTAACCAGTATGAGATACAACCATAGTGGAAATATGAGGGATTACATTCTAAATATGGTTCACCTTCAAACCAAACTTAAAGGTCTTAAGCTTAAGATTTCTGATGAATTTATTATTCACCAAGCTTTAAACACATTGTCTCCTGAATTCAGCCAAATTAATACTGCCTATAACACCCAAAACACTACCTGGACCATTAATGACCTAATAACCAAATGTGATGCTGAGGAAAAGAAAATTAGGAAAGAAAAGAGTGAGGTTGTCATGTTATTGACACAACCTAGGACTGATCCTAAAAAGGATAAAGTTAAGTTTAAACCTAATTATTATGCTCCTAAAAGGAATCAGAATTTTAAATGGCATAGTAGGAGTTAGACCAAGAGAGGAGGAGATTTTGGAGCTATCCACAAAAGTAAAGTGAAATGTTTCTTTTGTCATAAAGAAGGTCATAAGAGAAAAGATTGTCATCAATTCACAGTTTGGTTGAAGAAGAAAGAAGAAAAAGGTATTCCTTTGGCTAATGTTTGCTTTGAATCTTACATGGTTGATGGGCCACCAAATATTTAATGGCTTGATAGTGGTGCAACTATTCATGTTGCTATTACCTTACAACAAACGAGAGTCGAGTGAAAGAGAGTCTAGGCTTAGAGTTGGAAACAATTTAGAGATAGATGTTGAGCAAGAAGGAGTAGTTAGGTTAATCTTGAAATTTGGATTTTGTTTAGTTTGGGAGAACACCTTTTATGTTCCATCTTTTAGGAGAAATTTGGTTTATGTTTCCATTTTGGATAAAATTGGATAGTATTTTGCTATTGGTAATGGAAAAGCCAATATATTTTTAGATTCTAAATTAATTGGTGAATGTGTTTTGTTTGATAATTTATATAGATTATGTTTGGATGATACAAGAGATTGTGAAGCCAACATTATGACCAAACGATCCTTAATTAAAGAAAAGTCCTTTTCATTGTGGCACAAACGTTTAGGTCATATATCTAGAGAAAGAATTGAAAGACTAGTAAAAGATGACATTTTTCCTTCTCTTGACTTTTGAAGATCTAGATGTTTGTGTGGATTGTATAAGGGGTAAATTGACTAAGAATAAAAAGAAAGGTGTTAATAGAAGTTTAGATCTTCTAGAGATTATTCATACTGATATTAGTGGACCTTATTCACCTACTATTTGTGGCAATAAATATTTTATTACCTTCATTGATGATTTTTCATATTATGGCTATTTAAACTTGATAAAGGAGAAATCAGATGCTATTGAGATGTTCAAAATTTTCAAAACTAAGGTTGAGAAACAATTAGGAAAGGTCATTAAAATTATGAGGTATGATCGAAGGGGTGAATACTATGGCAAATGTAATGAGACTAGTCAACATATGGGAGAGTTTGCCAAATATTTGTAAGAATGTGGAATAGTTGCTCAATATACATGCATGGTAGTCCTGAACAAAATGGTATCGCTGAAAGGCGCAATCGTACTTTGAAGGATATGATGAGGAACATGATGAGTAGGTCTAACTTACCTGAATTCTTATGGGGTGAGGCTATTAAAACTACCATTTATATTTTCAATTGTGTCCCTAGCAAATTTGTACCTAAAACACCTTTTGAGGTGTGAATTGGTAGAAAACCTAGTTTGACCCATTTTCGTGTTTGGGGTTGTCCTGTTGAGGTTAGAATATATAATCCAAATGAGAAAAAGACTGACCCTAGAACTACCCGTTGTTACTTTATTAGGTACCCAGCCCATTCTAAAGGATACAAGTTTTATTGTCCTACACGTGGCACAAGGATTGTAGAGTCTATGACTGCAAAGTTTTTTGAGATGGATGTTGTTGATATGGACATTTCTCAACCGCCTATTCATAGTGTACAAAATGAAATTGCAACCATTACTTTACCTTTATCACATGAAAGGATTATAAGGGTTCTTGTTCATATAGGTGGTGATGGTGAAGGTGCAATTAATCTTCCTCCTCCTGTTGACAATCCTCCAAAGCCTGTTGTAGTTGAATCATTATCTATTAGAAGGTTTGCTAGGGAGAGAAGGTCAACAATTTCATTTGATTATAAGGTTTATCTTGGTGAAGGTGATTATAATATAGGTTATGTTATTGATCCTGTATCTTATGATGAGGTTGTTAATAGTGTTTGTTTTGATTTTTGGATTGATGCTATGAAAGATGAGATGACATTAATGAATCATAATAGAGTTTGGGAACTAGTGGAACTTCCTTCTAATAATAAACTCATAGGTTTCAAATGGGTATTCAAGACCAAGAAGGATTCTAAAAGAAAGGTTGAGAAATTTAAAGCCATATTGGTTAATAAGGAGTTTACACAGCGTGAAGGTATTGATTATAATGAGACTTTTTCCCCTATTTTCTCTAAAGATTCCTTTAGGATAATTATGGCTTTGGTTGCTCATTTTGATTTAGAATTGCATCAAATAGATGTCAAGACTACATTCTTAAATGGTGATTTGGGTGAAAAAGTTTACATGGTGCAACCTGAGGGTTTTAAAGAAAGTGGTAAAGAACACTTAGTTTGTAAGTTGAAGAAATCTATTTATGGTCTCAAACAAGCTTCACGTCAATGGTACCTCAAATTTGATGAGATAGTCACTTCACTTGGTTTCACAGAGAACAAGATAGATCAATGCATTTACCATAAGATCAGTGGGAGTAAATTTATATTTCTTATTCTTTATGTTGATGATATTTTGTTAGCTACTAATAACATGGGGATGATTTGTGAAACTAAACAGTTACTCTCTAGGACTTTTAATGTGAAAGATCTTGGAGGGGCATCTTTTGTCTTGAGTATTAAGATTCGTCGTCATCGATCTCGTCATTTATTAGGTCTTTCTCAAAGGGCATATCTTGATCGTGTGTTCAATAGGTTCAATATGCAATCTTGCAAAGGTGGTGATACTCCTATGGTGAAAGAAGATAAATTCAGTAAGGAGCAGTGCCCTAAAAGTGATATAGAGAAACAAATCATGAATAATATTCCTTATACAAGTGCAGTTGACAGCTTGATGTGCGCCCAGGTGTGTATAAGACAAGTTATTGCATACGTTGTTAGTGCTCTTGGTCGATATCTTTTTAATCCTAGGTGGGATCATTAGGTAGTTGCTAAGAAGGTAATGAGATAATTGCAGAAGACAAATGATTATATGTTGGTTTATAGGCGTGTGGATAATCTTGAAGTAGTAGGGTATTCAGACTCTAATTTTGTAGGCTATCAAGACGATATGAAATTCACTTTGGGTTATATTTTTATGCTTGCTGGTGGTGTTGTTTCGTGGAAAAGTGTTAAACAAATGCCTACAGTTTCTTCTACTATGCAAGCTGAGTTTGTTGCATATTATGGTGTTATTACACAAGTTATATGGTTGAAGAATTTTATTTATGGTTTGCTTGTGGTTAATTCTATTGCTAGGCCACTTCGAATCTATTGTGATAATAATATTGTTGTGTTCTTCTCTAAGAACAATAAAAGTTTGAGTGGTTCTAAGCATATGGAGATTAAATATCTTGTAGTCAGAGACTTAGTAAAGAAAGGAGACATTGAGATTCAGTTAGTACTGATTTAATGTTAGCTGATCCTCTAACCAAAGGACTCAGGCCTAAAATTTTTAAGAAACATGTTTGTGATATGGATGTTGTGGGGTCTTTTGATGTGTTTGGTTAGTGAGAGTTTTGTGCTTGTAATTAAACGTCTAAGTTAAATAATTTTACTACATTACTTATTCATATTAATTTATATGACTTGAGTACTTTTGTGGTTGTTTGTTATGCGTATGTGCACATTCTATATATATATATATATATATATATATATAGAGCATACTATCAATTGTGCGTGATGTGTTTAAGATTAGTGTGATTATATTAAACTATGTTAGTTTCCAATTCTGTTTCTGGAAACAAAGGTCAAAGCATATATTGTGTGTATTTTCAAAATGAAAATAAAAGCTTTATTGTGAAGCCTTGTGAATTTCTCTTGCCCATTTAAGTATTTGAGAAAGAGAAATATTTGGATGACCGACAAAAAAAATAGTGTATTGATCATATGTGAGCGTTATTGTCTTATTACACTGCCATATGGGAATCTAGGTCTGTTTAGTTGTCAATATTTGTGACTATGGATTGGTACTATGTCAATAAGGGGCATAACTACTGTCATGATCCGATATTGATAATTTAATGTAGACAAAATTGTGTTTAAAGTATCATTTTATCGATAAACTATATGTTTTCTAAAATGATGTAGTCATATTTAAGTTTAAAGTATTCAGTCCGAGAGTCATTTTCAAAAATGTTTTCTTTCTTAAAACATGAAAACGTCATAATTAATATTGCTCAAGTGAGAGAATGTTGAAATTTTTATGTGGGCTAATATTAATTATGAGTTTGTTTTAATTATTTGTAAAACAGATTGAATAATATAGTTTATTGATTAGTGGGTAAGCCCAATTGAAATAGTGATCAATTGAGTTATGGGCTTTTGACACCTTTAAGGGGCCGATATGGAAGACAATCAGTGTATGCCTATTTTAAAATAGACGTGTGATGGGTGAGCTTGTTAAAATTTATTATAAATATGCTAGGTTCCCTCTCCTGCCTTCATAACGATAACGCTAGTTATATTCCCATTATAATCATCTTGTGAGAAGGTCAAGGAGAGGAAGATCTAGTTTTCGTTTTCAATCCTTCTGACTAATCACCTTAGTGTTCAATTTTAGCGGTTGTAATCACGGCTCAAAGCAATTTGAGATCCAACGCGCAAATAGGTACACAATTTATTTCTGCTTAATTGTTAAAATTGGCGTTCTAAATTTATGTTCAAAATCCTGAACATAAATTATTACAAACAAAAGAACAAGAAGCATTTATACCTCTAAGCAAGGAACTTACAGAACTTGCAGGAGGTTTTAGTATTGCTGATTTGTTCCCTTCCATTAAATTTCTTCAAACTATCAGTGGATTTAGATCTACATTGGAAAGGTTGCATCGCGAAGCAGACAGGTTACTAGAAAATATTATCAACGATCACAGAGCCAGAAGCTGAGTCTAAGAATACTGGCGATGAGGGTGAGGATCTTGTAGATGTTCTTCTAAAAATTCAAGAACAAGGGCTTGAATTCCATTTAACAATTGACAACATCAAGGCAGTCATCCTGGTAATTAAGTCATCTCTATTTCTTTTTATTTCCTTTCATTTCATGCTGCTGCTGCATCAGCATGCACAAAAATATAAATATGCATATTAATTACTAATTTCTTTTATCGTTTCTCCAGGACGCTTTTCCTGCTGGGACTGAGACTTCATCAACAACTTCAGAATGGGCAATGGCAGAGATGCTAAGAAACCCGAGAACGCTGGAAACGGCACAAGCAGAGGTGAGACAAGTTTTCGGCAAGAAAGGATATGTTGACGAAGCAGGACTTGGAGAGTTTAGTTACTTGAAATTGGTGATTAAGGAAACTCTAAGATTACATCCTCCTCTTCCTTTGCTAATTCCCAGACAATCTCGAGAGCAATGTGAAATTAATGGATATATGTTTCCTGCAAAAACTAGATTGATGATTAATGTG
>CATIWR010668008.1:0-16514 GCA_949677035.1 Omphalea diandra | reverse complement strand
TCCTTTAACCAAAGGACTCAGACCTATAGTTTTTAAGAAACATATTTGTGATATGGGTGTTGTGGAGTCTTTTGATGTGTTTGGTTAATGGGAGTTTTGTGCTTGTAATTGAACGTTCAAGTTAAATAATTTTGCTACATTGCTTATTCATATTTATTTATATGGGTTGAGTGCTTTGTAGTTGTTTATTATGCGCATATGTACATTCTATATATATATAACATGCTATGAGTTGTGGTTAATATGCTTAAGACTGGTGTGATTATCTTAAGCAGAACTGGTTTCTAATTGTGTTTCTGGAAACAAAGGCTAAGATATTGTGATTGTATTTTCAAATGGAAATAACAGCCTTATTGTGAAGCCTTGTAAATTTCTATTGCTCGTTAAAGCATGTGTGAAAGAAAAATGTTTAGAGGACTGATAAAAAAATAGTGTATTGATCACATGTGAACGTTATTTTCTTGCTACACTGTCATATCAGAATCCAGGTCGGTTATTTGTTACTATAGATTGGTACTATGTCAATAAGGAGCATAACTACTACCATGATCCGATATTGATAATTTAATATAGACATGATTGTGTTTGAGATGTTACTTTATCAATAAACTATGTGTTTTCTAAAAATTATGTGGTCACACTTGAGTTTAAAGTATTCAATCCGAGAGTCATTTTCGAAAATATTTTCTTTCTTAAAACATGAAAATGTCATAATTAATATTGTCCAAGTGGGAGAATGTTGAAATTTTTTATGTGGGCTAATATTAATTATGAGTTAGTTTTAATTATTTATAAAACGGACTGAATAATACAGTTTATTGATTTGGGGTAAGCCCAATTAAAATGTGATAAATTGAGTTATAGGCTTGTGACATCTTTTGTGGGTCGATATGGAAGATGGTCAGTGTAGGTCTATTTTAACATGGACCTGTGATGAGTGGACCTGTTAAAATTTATTATAAATAGGTTAGGTCCTCTCTCCTGCCTTCATAATAAAAAACCCTAGTTGCTACGCCCATTGTAGTCATTTTTGAGAAGGTCAAAGAGAGGAAGACTTATCTTCCGTTTTAAACCGTTCTGACAAATTCTTCAAGTAGTTTAATTTTTAACGTTCCCATTTTGCGGGCCAGAATAGCGTAGGTGAACGTGGAGAGCAACCCTGTACAAACACAAGCAGACACACCCGTGAATTTTGAAATTAGGTTTCAATAACCCGTGAATGACACTAGCGGCCACACGTGCCATCCCACCGGCACACAATCTGTGCTTTCTTTTGGACCCAACACCTCGAAAGGGAGTAGTATTTATTTTTCTTCTGTCTCTTTATGACTCACGTGGATGACATATTCAATTCCTGGGCCGCCTATCTTAATATAGATTGTGTAGGTCGTAAAACTAATAATTTTTGCTCTTCTAATTGGCATAGTTGGAGTGCTTTCTCATTTAATTTACTTATGATTTTAGGCTTTTTAAGAATTTTGGACATTCCGACATTGATATGATGATTTAGGAAATCAATTAATATGATGATTTCATTTGATTGGGTTTACTGAAAGCACACCCTTTCTTTGAACCACCTTGGATTTAAAATAACTACAAGCATTTGGCATTTTAAGGGAGTTTAATTAAATAGACACTGCAATAAGCATATGCGTTTTTAGGTATAATTAAGTGGTCCAATTAAGTGGTCCTATAATCTTTAGGGTTGCATGCATGTGTATTGGTTTTTTGCGTCGGTGCATGCATGTCTATCTATTCTTCATCAAAACTTGAGGTCCTTAAGGACCTTAATAACAAATGTCATTATTATGTGAAGATGAGCTTTGTGGTTTTGGCTACAATTGATTTTGAACCAATGGAGTGAAACTTACTGCGTGCAACTTGCAATATGGGAAATATAATGAGGACAAATCATCTGATTCATTTGCTTTTAAGTGTTGATGTCTGTTTCCAGAAAAAAAAAAAAAAAAACGATTAAAATCCAAAAATTAAAACACTAGATGTGAGGGCTTACAGCTGCATTTGATTGGAAAGTTCGTGAAAGAGAAATACAACATAAAATAAATTATTAAAGCAGTTGGCTTTGTGGACCATATTATAATTCTTTTTCCCATGGTTTGGTATTATAAGCTAATGCTATTAATTGATATCTTTTGCTCTGTAACCTTTTTTTTTTTTTTTCCTGTTGTTAATGCTTTGAGGATTTCTTGAACTTTGCTTAACACATTTTTTTCAGGATGAATCCAAATAAATTTATTTAGGCCTTAGGTTTCTGTTTTTTCCTTAAGGTGCTCCTTTTCATATTGTTTTAGCATTTAGTTAACTCTATGTTTCATTGAGAAAAGATTCCTATTTTCCTCAGCTAATTGTATCACATCTTTAGCCTTTTGGGTGAAATAAGTGGGTCGTCCATGACAACCATTTGCCGGTTGCTTATCATCTAAACTGTTAATCATGGTACATTTAATCACTTTTGGCTATTATTGTATTATATTATTCACTATTGTAGCAGTTTACTGACTTATTTAACTTTTAATTGATTAACTATTATATTAATGAGTTCGTTAATTATATATTTTATTTTATTTTATCTTGAAAACCTCTCTATTTTTCTCAGATTATTGACATGTCATTAAAATTAAATTAAAACAACAGTTGCCACAGCAACACATCATTATATCATTCCAAAATTTTTCATCTATTTATTTGCTAGTGTTGTCGTCCCTTCACCTTCATACTATGCATGTTTTTTTAACAACCTTTGTTAGTTAATGAGTCAATCAGTTCTCTTTTTTTTAAAAAAAAAAAATTACAAATTCAATGGTCAAGGTGTTATAATTAGGTCATTAGGGTATGGATACTGAATTATTGTTAAAAAATATATATAATGATTTTCCTTCATCTTTGCCTCTACTGATAAATTGAAAAGTCAACTTATAGTTTTAACAATCTAATTTATATTATTTGTTTATTTAATTACAAAAATAAATTTAAAGTAAGAAAAGAGTAGATTGGATAGCGAATATACCACCTTAGAGCGTAACCTTCTTGTTTTCTGACTTTTATACCCTCAAGCTCTTCTTCTTCCTCTTTTATGTACCTACGAAGATAATGGAAGATGTACCAAAGAGAGAGATATCAAACTAAAGGGAGAAGATGTGCCAAAGAGAGAGATATCAAACTAAAGGGATAAAAGAATTGCTTTCGAAATAAAATAATGATGTGATGCTATGAAAACTATTGGATTAATTTACTAAAAGATATCATATTTTATTAATTGAACAGGGAATCACACAGAAATACAAGAATTACATTTAAAACATTATAATTCCTAGTATAATTTGTGATCTAAAACTAAACACCCGTAAAACTAGCTTAAGTGGAGTAGAGCATTAGAGACATAATCTTGAAGGGAAGATATTTGAAATCAAAGGTAATGCATTTTAACAAATTTGGAACAATATCATCCCCTTATTTTGATTCATCATAAATACCTTTAAGTGAAAATTTATAACATAAAAGTTTTTAAAAAATAATAACCATATCGGAAAAATTATTACAGCCTTCAAGTCACAGATAAACAGATTTATATGCTACATTAATATTTTATAATTGAAAAAAAAATGCCATATAAGTCTTTAAAAATCTCTTTTATCTATCTTCTCTTCAAACTCACACTCTACCAAAGTCATTGATTCTACTCACCCACAGAAAGGAAAACAACAGAAATAAAAGGGTCTAGAAGGATCAATAAAGCACTATACATTTATTAGTCAAATAATTTATTGATAAAAAAATCGCTTTTTCCTCTATCATTTTTTTATTATGAAAAATTGGAGAAATTTATTGATTCTCCAATTTCGCCTCTCTAAACACCTTTTATGTTGGCAATACCCAAAAAATTAATTGTGCCTGTCATAGATCCAGCTGCTATGACTGTTAATACATGTCTATAATTTATGAACTGGATAAATTACTAAATTCTATTTGACTCTCGTTTATCATTTTATTGATAAACAGGTTATAATGAATATTTTTTTAAAAAAATTAATAATTTATTGTCATATCAATCTCATTAATCCAATTTAATAGAAATATAATCAATTATTATTATAATTAAAAAGTATTTAGTACAACTGATTGATGTAGTTAATAGAAGTTTTTTACTCAATAACTGATATAAAAAATTCTCATTTAGTAATTCATTACACACACATCTATATTTATTTAATTTTAATTTTTTATTACATATAAAATATTATTAATATATCTTTATTAATCAATTACAAATTAATAATAATATCTATATATAATTTATCAAATACTTAATATCTACCAACTATTAACAATCAACTCATCATCAACTATATCCAACGATTTTCCTAACCCTTTGGCTAGTACAACAACCAATATATATAAAATTATAACAGAAACAAAACAATCACGTGATGTGGACCCAAATGCCTTCACTAGGAATATCCTGATGAATCACAAACAACATATAATACCCCGGTGGTGCAAGAATGTTAGAACGTGGAGTGGTAACATATATGTCATGCGTGGCCGTCCCCACATTTGTAACTTTTTCATTTCCAAGATCCAACAATCTCTGGTTCATAGAGAAAGAATGCGTAGTAAATGAAGGTGGTACCATTGTAACCGACGCCGTTTTTGCATCTAGTGTGCCACTTACCTTGAAACGTACCACCAACTTTTGTGCATGCCCAATTCTAACTTTGGATGCAGGAGACAATATTGTCGGCCTTAAATTATCATTTTGTGGATCCAAATATGGAGGATAAAAGGCCTCCAAGCTTAATTCAGTAGGGAAGAGGACTCCTTCGAAATTGTAGCCCCTATGAGGATTGCTTCCACCAACAAGAACCCTTCCATCCCTGAGCAAAATAGCTGTGGAATGGTACATTCTTGGAATTGTGGTGGGGTTTTGTGTCTCAAACCTTGACCCAATGGCCATTTCGGGTCTGTATATAACCGGGTTCAATACCGGGTGCCGCCCAACTTCCCATCCAGCAGTGCCAGCTCCTGCGCCGTTTACTATAAAAACGTTGCCGGTTGGAAGCAATGTCATGTCCCCCATGACTCTAGCTTGAGGCATTCTCTCCATAGTCCATTGAGGATTGGGGTCTGTTATCTTGATCCGCCCGCAAGTATCTAATGCTTTGACAAAGCTACCTGCTCTAGCCTGGACATGAGAACCTTTTGGTGCACCTCCACAAACCAAAACTTCAGCATCAATGTATGACTCCTTTAAGTTCTTTAAGGGAAGTAACACAGCTGAACCTGTGCTTGGATAGTTCCGCGGGTCCCCTCCAGGTATCATTGGGTAATTCTTGACCACCTTACCAAGCTTATAATCAAACAATATAGCTCGATTGTTGGCGAAAATGAACAGATTCCCATCAACATTAAGAAAAACAAATGGGTAAAGATTGTTCTCAATGTTAGGGTCATTTGTTTGAACAAGAAATGGTAAGCTGTGCACATCTGGAACTCTGTTTTTAGGGTAAAATTCGTAGTTGAATTCCCTTCTACCACCTACAATAATTTGATCAATACCACTAGGCAATATATGGTTGGTGGCGTACCATCTTCTTGCTTTAAGCCCATTGCCCACCTCTACCCAGTCACAGTCCCTGCATGGAGAAAATGTCCTGACCATACGTTCACCGTCACTGAAGCCACCTGTTTGTATCAGGAGGCCATCGGACGTGACAACACCTG
The DNA here is from genome assembly GCA_949677035.1 of Omphalea diandra. Taxonomy (NCBI): domain Eukaryota; kingdom Viridiplantae; phylum Streptophyta; class Magnoliopsida; order Malpighiales; family Euphorbiaceae; genus Omphalea; species Omphalea diandra. Next base: position 10,772 of record CATIWR010668008.1, on the reverse strand, counting down.
AGGAACACCAAACGTCGGTTAGGACCGTAAGAGGACGAAATGTGTTGGTGAAAACGTCGTACTCTGCGGAGTGGGCAGTGCAGTCTGATTTGACCACGAGTTCTGTAGGGTCGTTTCTACATTTCCCTTGTGGCAATGATAGATTTGACACGCCGAAGTCTGTACGGTCATAGATTACGACACGGTCATTGTTGAGGAGTTGCATGTGCATAGCTGTTATGCCTATGCTCTTTTGCAGGAGTTGCCACCAGCCACCGGTGGCCTCGGTTAGGATAAGAGGACATGGGTGGATAGAAAAGAGAAGAGAGAAGAGAAATACGGAGTAAGGCGGCATAATGGATGGGATTGGGAGGAGAAGATCTTTGTATAAATGTTTTGTTTCACACGCTATGATTGATAAAATGATACGAAGAATGGTATTCACACTTTGAAAAAGATCCTGCACAATTCTTTATATAATACAATTTGCAATAAACTTTTCCAAGTATACTGAATATATTCAAATATATTCAACATATATATTTGGCAGATAACAACAGTGAAATAATAGCCATCCTTATCACCCTCTCGCAAGTTGTACATGAGGAGGACAAACTGACAACTTGGATTTGAGGCGGAAGTATATAGCTTTAGGAAGAGGCTTTGTCAAGACATTTGCTATCTAATCTTTGGACGAGATATACTTCACATGCAACTCCTTATTCAACACCTTGTCTCTAACAAAATGGAAGTCTATCTCTAAGTGCTTTGACTTGGAATGAAAAATAAGAGTGGAGGAAAGATATGTGGCACTTAGATTGTCACAACACAAGGTTGGAGGGGAGGAAGAAACCAAACCAATCTCTTTAAGTAATGAAGTTAGCCAATGTAACTTATTCATAGTGCGGGCTAAAGTACGATATTCAACATCCATAGACGATCTAGCAACTGTGTGTTGCTTCTTTGAGCCCCAAGCGACAAGATTTCGACCAACGTAGATTGAATAACCATAAGTCGATTTTCTATCATTTAAATCCTCACCCCAATCTGTGTCATTATATGTAGAGACATGAAAAGTTTCGGATGGCATAAAAAAATAAGCCATGATTAGCAATCGCATAAAGATAACGAAGAATCCTTTTAACTGTTGTCCAGTGGTCTATTGTTGGAGCATGCATATGTTGAGAGACCTTATTAACAGAATATCATATATCCAATCTTGTAATACAAGCGTATTGGAGCCCTCCAAATTTGGAACATGAGAATATTGTAAAAGAGCCAATGCAGTTTCAACAATATGTCTCTGCTTTCTTTTTGCCCAACTATTTTGCTTAAGTGTTTTAGGACAAGCACTGCGATGAGTAATGCCATTTTCAACTAGATATTTGGATAATGCTCGATATTCGCTGCCCTAATCAGCTTGAAAAGACTTAATGGAACAGTTAAAGAATTTTTCTACAAGATGGCGAAATTTGATAAGCGAATACTTCATATTTAAATTTGATAAAATAAATCCAACAGTATTTGTTGTAATGATCATAGAACAAAACATAATAGCGACAACCGTCAATAGATTCAACAGGGGTAGATCCCCATAAATCAGAACATATCAATTCCAATAACTCTTGAGCTTGAAAGTTAGACAAAGAGAAAGGTAATTTGTGACTTTTACTAACATTACAAGCATGACAAGAACTCAAAGAATTATTGCTACGAAAAGGTAATTTATTCTTTCGAAGAATATGATTGACAGTTGCATGATTGGCATCGCCAAGAATATTGTGCCATTGTGAAAAACTGGAAGCAACAAAAGCTTGAGGGGCTCGACTTAAGTGATGTACTGGATCTAATAACATTGAGTATAAACCACAATCATTCGGGCTTGTATGAAGAACTTGCTTCGTGGGGATATCCTTGATAAGAAAATAATCGCGAAAAAATTCAACCGAAACATTGTTAACACTAGTAACCGATTTAACAAAAAGTAAATTAGCACAAGAGTCAGGAACTCCCGGAATATTGTCCAATATAAGAATGAGTACAAGAATGACAAGTAGAATAACCAGTGTGAGAAATTGGAAGTGAATTACCATTGCCAATACGAACATCATCTAATCCATGATAATCAGAATGAAGAGATAAATTTTCAAGGTCAGGAGTTAAATGGTCAGTAGCCCCAGTGTCAAGGATCTAGGAGTTGTTTGGTGCAGGGGTCGGTGTAGAGGCTGCCATATGTGAAACAGGTTTAGGTGTAGAAAAATTTTCCTAATCTTGTCTTACCTTTCCTTTTAGGTGATGGACATTGTGGTGTAATGTGACCAAATCCCATACAAGTGTGACATTGAATTGAGTCTGCAGTACAAGAACTAGAATACAGAGATGATGAATACGAGCTAGAAAACTATCCAGCAGAATGCAAAATATATCATTTCCCTCGACCTTTACCTCGCGAGGAATGACCTCCACGTCTTCGTAGACCTCGATCACCAAAGGAATAAGTTGAATGAGCATTTACTTGGTGAACAGTAGGTGGAACAGAATCCTTGGTTGCTACATTTTCAACTTGAAGATCTTTTTCCTCACATATGAGAAGACATAAAGGTCATCATAAGAAACATCATCAGTTCTTTGTTGGAAAGAATGAATAAAAGGACGATAGCTAGGTCCTAATCCATTGATAATAACCTGAACTAGATCATATTCAGAAATTAGAGTATTTAACGCTGCCAGTTGATCAAACATAGTTTTTGCCCATTGAGAATATTGAGCAACCAATTAAGAATTCTCTTTAGAAATTTGAAAAAAATCGAGACTTAATAGTTCTGGCTTGAGCTTTCGAGCCAGATGCCTAAGATGTTGCTAATCATTGCCATGCGTCGCTAGCAGACTTAGCTCCGACAATTTGTCGGACAAAAGCTTCAGAAATGAACTGACAATCCAACTAAGAACCAGTTGATCTTGATGAAACCAAGAGTTGTATTCTGGGGTTGGGTTGATTGTTAATTGATGTTGGCCTTGGTGGAGTAACAGAATCATCAATATGTTTAGCTAAATCATAGTTGTGTAATAAAGGCATAATCCGCCCTTGCCATAGCAAATAGTTTGTGGAATTTAATTTAATCGGCAACTGATGAGCTATATTTGGTAAGGATTGGATGGTGTTTATGTTGGTGGTAGTAAGGGATTTAGTGGGAGTAGAACTATAGTCAGACATGGAAGCGTTAAAAAAAAAAAAATCTTTCGGTTGTTAAACCAAGGTATGCTCTGATACCAAAAAGAATTGTATTCACACTTCGAAAAAGATCCTATACAAGTCTTTATATAATACAATCTGTAACAAATTTTCCTAAGTATACTGGATATATTCAAATACATTCAAAATATATTTTTGACAGATAGCAACAACGAAGTAATAGCTATCTTTATCAATGATTTATTCGGGTGGATGTCTTAATATTTGTATGCCTTTTAAATACTTAGCCAGGAGGAGAATTTGATATGAGATCCCATATCACACGTCCAACGCATGAGACTATATTCTCTTCTAGAAATTTTTGGTCAGTGAGAAAGTGACCGAGTTCGGTTAAGGGCGATGAAAAATAAATTTATTGTTACCAATTCTAGCCATGCATGAAGCTTGGTGCCTTTGCTTATGATATTGGCTTTGCATTTGTTAATACTATATCAATTACATGATAAAGAAATACACTAGAGTGAACTTGGAATTCATTCAAAGAATTTATAATTGATAGCCCCCAATAACTCACTGATAGATACTTGTGCTATGAGTAAGTAGATTCTTGGGTGAATGGAGATTAGAAGATCGAACGGTGATATCATTTGAAAATTCATCAGTGACAGACCAGAACTTCTAACATTCAGAAGACCTAAGAAGTATTCATTTCCTTAATTTTCATGGATCATACAATTATGGGAATATATTTGTTCCCTTATATTTCCGGATCATGTCAATGCTTGCAATGGTTATAATTATCATAACCAAGACAAAGACTTCGAGAGAAATAGGTACAAAGTATGATCATCATCTTTTACAATTCTTGTTATTCTAAATCCCTGCTATCTATTGATGTTGTGAAACCCCCATAGCTTACGTTTGTTGTTTCTTAGCAAAATCATTTCTCAGTTTGTGATCAAAGGTCATCAATAACATATATTACATAGATGAATACACTATTTGTTTTTTCTGAATTGGAATATGCCAAAAAAAAATCTTCAATCGATATCTAAATTTTGGTTGAGTTGATTGCGTATTGCTCTTAAAATTGTAATGTTTCAAATTCAAGCTTTCCATCAATAATGTCTGTAAAAAAAAAAAACTTATTATTATTTACATTTTTCATATTATTAGTGTTCTTGTTTAGAATATTAAAGACTTGACTAATGAATTAATTAATTGGATGTAACACATTTTGATAAGTTGCTTTTTATGAAGAACGAAGTAATACAACTCAATAAGACGAAACTAAAAAATCCTCACGGAATTTATTTTAAAATCTCTAAAATTTTCTGTGATTGGAAGATAAAAGTTTTCGCTGGCTTATTTACCTTCTTTCTCATGATTTGTAGTTTTTTTATTTTTATAAATTATAACCAATATTATTCTTGAGTACACTCTTTCTTTTAGAAAGTTTTTACCCAGCGAGCTTCGCTGCCAAAGGTTTCTTCTCAATCTCAATAAAATCTCTAGAGTTCCCAATTAGTGCATGGCCCTAAGAATATCTCAACTTCAACAAACAAGTTAACTTCGTTCCATAAACTGACTGTGGTATATATGACGTCTAAATTACGATAGAATGACATTATTTTTGGTAGTCATATAATTGCACGTCTTCTTTGTACTTTTGTTTCCAATCCCCCGGTACCATCACTTTTAATTTTAACTTCATTTTGCACACTTGGGAGAAATTTATTCATTTAAATTTTAAAATAATCATCACAATCAGATGAATTTTACAGTATAACTACCGTATAGTATTATTATTTAAAATTTAAAATTATGTATATAATTTATTATTTATTTATGATAATTTTATTAAAATTAAAAATTATTTAATTATTATTTAAAATTTTAAATTATGTATATAATTTATTATTTATTTATGATAATTTTATTAAAATTAAAAATTATTTAAAGTGATAAATAATTATATATATTAATAAAATTATTACCTAAATAATAAAAATTATATTAGCTACGGCATCATAATAAGATACTATATAAGGGATTGTAGGATGATCATAATCAATTTACAATAGGAAAAGGTTAAATTTATTAAAATAAATTATAAATTAAGCAAAACGATTTTTCATAGTCAGAGAAAACAATATTATATGGAAATTTTGAATTTCAATTGTTAGATGAACATGCATTTCATAATTTAATTCTTATGAAAAATGTTTTATCTTTGAAAATCACATGTCATGCATCACAAACAGTGAGCTTCATCACCCCACAAAGGAACGATTTGTTCAACCCAAAGTTCAGAAGGTATATTAAGTAATTTCAATTGATTTCAAAAAAACAAAGTAATTTCAATTAAAGTTCTTGCACGATAAAACTCATAGTATCTCTCTCTCTATATATATGATATGATATCATGATATAAAATTTAAAATTGTATATAATTATTAATAATTTATAAAAATTATTTAAAATAATAAATAATTAAATATATTAATAAGATTATTATCTGAATACTTGTATTAGACCGAATAGTACAGCTAAATAAGTGAAGGAACCGATGCTACAAAATGGTCCTTATGCTATGAAACTTGAATATGAAATTATTCGCAAGCCAACTGCCAACAGGGTCCTCCTTTCTCCATTGAATTGATTTTTTGTTGTGGACGGGACCACGAGCTTGTGTGGGCCAAATTTTGTTCTGGGTTCATAGAGCTAATTGCCGAATTGGCAACACGTGCAAGAAAGGTGCTGATGAGAAACAAATAGTCATTCTCGAATCCCGTCTAATTCGTCAGCGCAGGGAGTTCTTGTTGTCTTTTTAATTCCTAATCATGAATTTTCCCATGACAGGTGAAAGGGGATGATGACGCTAAAATTATATATTTATATATGTTGGTTAATAATCTGGTAATTTGCAATTCATTCTTTTCACAAAAAAAAAAAAATTGTTTTTCAGTCATCATACAATAAACCAATAAGTTCCTATCAATCCCGGGCAATTCCATTCCAGATTTTCCATGATGTCCACTAATTGGATTTCGACCCAGCTGGTATCTTTCCATTTGGATCATAAATAAATCCTATCATTACTCCCTATCTTTCCCGTTTAATTTGCCTACTAAATCTCAATCACAAAAGTGGATTTCTCTGTTTTTTTTCCAAACAGTTTCCCATGATACAAAAGTAACTAAACGGAGAGAGGAAACTAATCAATTAAAAAATATATATTTTTTCAGTGGTATTAGATTGGTTTTAAGTTTCGGCTTTGATTAAGGCAAACAACAGTTATTATTATTTTTTTAAAAAAAAAAAAAAGTAAACGACTCGACCATTCTAACTACCAATTTTTGCCAGGTTTCTACGTGTTGAAACAAAGCCTTTTTTCTTCATTCTAAGCGTGTTGAAATTAATCTTAATATCGTCTTCGATAACCCACTTCCAACTGTAAAACATGATAATCTTGATATGGTGAGTAAAAGATAATTATGATCCACTAATTATAAATAATAAAAAAATCATAACACTTGTCCTTTTTGTGGTTTATAGCTATACTAATTGTCCCACTTTTGCTGGCATTGCTGCAAACTCTAGTCTTTCTATTCATATCATTGGCCTGTGACAGGGATATATCCCATAAGTAACTTCACTTTCAAAGTCAATCAACCCCACAATTACTTCCAATCTTATCTGCAATCTCGCCTCTGGATCTCAAGATCAAACCAAATTATTCATTTTAATTATTGTAAGTGCTTAAGGTTACTACGAAACTGAACATCAATATATAGGATGAAGCGCATTGTTTTGTTGTGCCACAATAGAGTAGATAGATATATTTACCATGCTTCCATCAATTTGTTTTTGAGAAGGCTCCTTCGTTTATATATATGGCATTCAATAGTTCGTCTGCGAATATTCGAAGTACAATCCTCGTTAAAACTAGATGACTGTAATCAATCGGGTAATAATGACTCTCTCTAAAGCACTAGGATTAGCAAGCTACGACATGCATGCATGCTTAGTTGCCTCTTTCAAATTTTCTATTTCCTATTTTATATGAAACCAAGCATGTAGCCAGACAAGTGGCGATCTAAAATCTAAGTATATGAAAAGTGGCATCTCCCTCATCCCAAGATCTTATGCCATAAATTATATGAATAAATTAATTCATATACATTAATTAAATTTTATTATTAATTATGTCATCAAATTCATTTATAAATTAAGGCATAAATTATATTATAAATGTAATTAATTATAAAAAGATTCAAATTCCTAACCACATCTTTAAAAATTTTCATAATCAAAATTTGATACATAAATGCTATTAATTTCAATTTATATCAGTATTATTATTATATTCTCTTTGTTTCAAAATAATCGACAAACTTTCATTTTTTTGAGAATTAAGAAAATTAGCTAATTATAGTTATTTTATGTATTTTAATCACTTTCTTGCTAAAATACTCCTATTTGTTTTTTTATTTTATCAACATTAATAAAAGTATAATTATTAATGTTGTTTATGGATGTCTAGCTCTTTTTTTTTTTTGGAACATTATGCATAAAAAATCTTATGATAAAATAAAAAAGATTATTGAAACTTTAAAAAATTTATTAAACAGTACATCAAAAATACAAATTCAAAGTAAAAAATATAGGTAGTAATTTATTGATAGTGTGGAAATAGATATCAATTAATAAGGGTATATTAGACAATTGTTTTATTAACTATCAACCAACAAAAAATGTCAATTATTTTGAGACTCCTAAAATAGAAAATTTGCCAATCATTTTGGGATTAAGAAAGTACAACATAATTTATAACAATTTTTAAGAAAACCATAAATGTGCCATTAAATTAATTAAACTTAATCTAAAAAATTAGGCCAAATTTAATGAAAATTCAATGCTCAAATGATTTGAATCCATAATTCAATGCAATTTTCAGGCAATAATACTTTTTATAATATTTTAGTTCAATTTTTAAAACCACAATAAAGAATTCATAACATCACTTATACAAATATTAAAAAATCATAATCACCTCTATAAATATTGACATAATGATAATTTATTTCATAAATATTATAAATTCTCATTTATAACAATAATAATGCCGCATATAATAAGTTATTAAAATTTTAAAGACCGTTATTAAATTAATTAAATGCATTACTATTTCTTCAAAACTTATAGAAATATGAAATCCCATATTAAAATCTTATGCCATAAATTATATGAATAAATTAATTCATATATATTAATTAAATTTTATTATTAATTATGTCATAAATTATATCATTGAATTCATTCACGCATAAATTATATCATAAATACAATTAATTATAGAAAGATCAAAATTAAAGATTCAAATTCCCAACCATCCCTTTGAAAAAAAATTCATAAAAAAAATTTGATACATAAATACTATTAATTCCAATTTATAACAATATTATTATTATACAAAATAATTTATTACAATTTTTAAGAACACCATAAATGTGCCATTAAATTAATTACACTTGATCTAAAAAATTAAGCTGAATTTAATGAAAATTTGAATGTTCAAATGGTTTGAATCAACAATTAATAAATTGTAATTTAAAATGATAATAATACTTTTTGTGATATTTCATTTCAAATTTTAAAACCATAATAAAAAAGTCACAAAGTCATTTATTGATCATTTATTTCATAAATATTATAAATTATCATTTATAACAATAATAATGACACATATAATAATTTATTACAATTTTGAAGACCATCATTAAATTGATAAAATGCATTACTATTTCTTCAAAATTTATATAAAAATGAAATTGTATTTTAAAATAACAATTTCATAATATTTTATTTCAAATTTTAAAAACTACAATAAAGAAGTCATAAAATCACTTACACAAATATCCAAAAATCATAATCACCTCTATAAATGTTGGCGTAACGATAATTTAATTCATAAATTCTATAAATTCTCATTTATAATAATAATAATAATAATAATAATAATAATAATAATATCACATAAAATAATTTATTAAAATTTTGAAGACCATCATTAAATTAATTAAATGTATTACTATTTTTTCAAAACTTATATAAAGATGGAAAAGTGATTATTCTATTTCATCCCATGTTTTAAGTACTTACTCTACACATTGCTTTCTAAAACAAAAACATAAACACTTTTACAAGCAATTTACTAGATCATTCCAATTTATGCATTAATATTCAATCAACTAACCCATCAAAATATTTTTTACAAAACACATAGTCCAACGTGAAAAACATATTATGAAAAACTCAAGTGTTGATGTCTTGTTAAATATATCTCCAAAAGAGACGAGGAGATGACAAATGAAAATCTTAACATATAGAAAATTAAGTATGTCCACAAGGCACAAACATCAAGCAATGGTAAAATCAGTTTGATACTGATTTTTCACTACTCATAATACAATCATTTTTACTATCAACTAATTTCAAAACATATTTGTATTTTAAATGAATTTTCAAACCTTGAGAAAATGATACAGAAACATAGAAAATTATTTATATTGGACAGTGGCACTATTCTCAATGGCGAAACCAAGATTTAAAATTAAGAGAAACAAATTATAATGAACTTATATATAAACAATGAAATTATGAATATGTAAGTTCATTTTTTATATGTAATTTTATTTTGTATTTCCAAAAAATCTTTTTTATTTTTATTTAATTATTATCAAATAACTTTTTGACTTTTTATTACAAATATACAAGTTTTTACTTTTAAGTAAATGATAAAAAAACATAATTTAATAATAAGGCGGACAAATCCTCAAAAATAAGAGGGGCAATAAAGACTACCCTATCTATAACAAGTAGTGGAAAAATAGTGAAAAATAAGTATGTTGTATGATATTTTTTACATATATATTTTAAGAGCAAAAAACTTTTCATTTTTAATTTAATCCATTATATTCTGAAAAAATATAACGAAAAAATAGTATGCCAGTATACGAAAATTAGGTGATTATTACAACAATAATAAAAATAATAGCAGAAGAATACAATATTAATATACCCTTTTAATAATCAAAATATAAGTTTAACCATTGAAAAAGAAAAAATTTCAATATGTAAAATATATAAAATAAAAAACTTAATATGAATAAAAAATATACAATCCAAAAATAGATTAATCAAATAAAATAAAAAAAAATTGATATAAAATTCAAAAAACAAAAGCATTGGAATAAATATACAAACGACATAAACAAAACATCAAATGACATATCCACAAAAAATAAAATAAGAATAAAAAATAAAATTACTACTAAACTATCTAATTAACATGAAAAACTTATGCATATTATTTACAATATAATTTAAAAAATAAAAAATAATATATGCAATAAATACCTACAAAAAGTTAAAAAAAATTATAACTCAAACAATAATAAAAATCTAATTAATACCTTTTACCCCAAAAAAAATCTATGTATCACACAAACATAAAACTAATATATATATATATATATATATATATATATATATATATATATATATATATATATATATATATATATATATATATATA
>CATIWR010667990.1:0-23035 GCA_949677035.1 Omphalea diandra | reverse complement strand
CATAAATATCCTCAAACTTTTCATATTTATTGAATTTAGTCCAAAATATAATTAATCTCAAATTATATATAATAGCTCTAATTCCTCCATCAATAATTCACATAAAATAATAATAATAATAATAATAATAATAATAATAATTATTATTATTATTATTATTATTATTATTATTATTATTATTATTATTATTATAAAATATAGTTTTCAGTAATAAAACTCATATAAACCTCAATTTTATATTTTAGGTCCTAATTATAATTATTAAAATCACCAAAATTTGTAAAATATTACCGAAACCTTCAAAATTAATGAAACTTAAACTATCATGACCAAAACAATTCATATGATTTTTTAACATTAATTTCTACAAGAGCTTTCCAAGTTGTTGTTGGACCACCACACGTAGTGGCCAAAGTTCACCAATGACAATCATTGAAAAATTGACCATGGTTATCTTATTGATTTTTCTACTAGGAGTTTGTAGAAACTAATGATATCATCGTAAAAGTTAATATTTGTCTGAAATCGAAAAAAATGAAAATTTAATTAGAAATTTAACCGACTATTTTTAACCGACTATTTTTCTATTGTCTAATCTCCTTTTAAGGAAAATAAAGTGTCAATGGAAAGTTTATCAAGGGAGCTTACCATAGAAACTTGAATCACCTAAAATGGAATTGTAATTGATAAATTATGACCATTTGAATATCCTTATTTTAGTCCATCTCTCTCTCTCTCTCTCTCTCACACACACACACACTTTTTTGGTGCATGGTGACATATCCCTCATCACTTTCTTGTATTTTGGTTTAAAGCCAAACAATTTGCAACATTTTGTTTCCTTTTTTTTTTTTTTAACATTATCTTTCTTTACTGTTTTTGGCTAAGCTAAAACAAATGTTTCGGTTTTGCCAAAATAATTCCTTGATCGCACCTTTTATTTTTTTAATTCTTCTTTCATTTTTTCACTTTTTATTTATTTTCTTTTAATAAAAATAAATAATAATAATAATAATAACATAATAATCAAATTTTTCATAATTAAAATATGTACCACATAAATATTTAATTTCTTAAAATTAAAAATTTCATCCATAATTAAATTAATTTTCATAAAAACATAATTTAACTTAAATTATATTAATTCTCTTAAGCATAAATATAATATTTTCACTCAAATAAATTAGCATTAATATCACTTAAATCGAATATAAAATCATCCTCAATTAATTATTTTTCATGTTATAAAATATTTTAATAAATAATTTGATCTCCCAAAATTAATAAAACTTTCTCACATAAATAATTTTCTTTATCATAATTAAATACTTAAATTAAATCAATTCATATAATCTTCTTAATTAAATCAACTAAATCAATAACTCAAATAAAACTTAAATAACTTAATATTCTTAACATAAATTAATTATTTTTTAAACATTAATTTAACATAATTTATTTGCATAATACAATTAATATTAAAATTATTTAAATCATATATTCATATTAACTTAAATTAATTTTATAATTTTCTTAAATCTCAAAAAAATTCATACTTAAATATTTAAAATTTATATCTTTAATTCTTTAAATCATTAAATATATATTTTCTTTACATAAACTCATCTTAAAAATATCAAAAATCATTATAATCTAATTTTTTAAATATATAATATTCTCTAAATTTAACTCTTTCAATATAATTCTTAATAAATTACATATACTTAATCAAAATAATTATATGATTAATATAAAATCATTTTTCTTTAAAATACTAATATTAAATAATTAAATAATTTTTCTATAAATTACATTAAATAATTTTTTTAAATACAGTAAAATTTATCTAATCATCATTAAATCATTAAAATTCATAATTATATACATAAAATTAGAGGAGAACATTCTTAAAATTGCTCTAATCATTGAAATTTACTAAAATCAAATTTTAGACCTTACAAAACACCCCTCTATTCGAATTCGTCCTTGACTTTTCATACTACTATTACATATGTCTTAATATCTCTCTGAGCCTATCCCTATTGTTTTTGGATTGTAAACTATCTAAATCAACTCATATATACTCCTAAAGATCTTTTAAAGTTAGGAAGAAGTTAAAATCACTAAAAAATCTTTAAAAAATCGTTTAATTTTAAATTATTTAAAATATTTATGAGCTTTAAATCTTATTTAAAATATTGGAATAACTTGTCATGATTATAAGAGGGTATTCTATAACCATGGTCAAGAAATCCTTATGGCCTCTCTTTAAAATAATCTTGCCTATTTCTAGTAGACTTATAGGACACACATAAGTCAAAACCCTATTTATAACTCTATCTCTTAATTATAACCTTCTCTTCCTAGGCTTATCACCTTATGCTTAATCATCCTTATGCTTTTCCATTCTCTTTTATCATTCCTTCCTCCATTTCATATATCATAATTCCCAAAATGCTACCAAAATTTTGATACAATATCCTCTATATTTTAGACCAATATCCCTATCAAAATAATATTATAATATAATCACAGCCCTCAAGGCATCAATTTGTTAAGTTTTAGAACAAGCATAATGAAAAAACAAAAATTCAAACTTACAAAACTCCACTAAGGATCCACGTAATTCAATTAAATTGATGAAATGAATAGAAATCCTACCAATTCATGTTGACTTACTAGATTGTTTGAAGGCAAAGAGGGGGCTTAGATTGGTAACACCCTATCTCAAGCTTCAAGTGTAGATCATTAGATTCAGACACTACCAAATGATGAACATCCTTTGTAAATATCCCTACAAACAAGTTACGTTTAAAGAAAATGGTGTGCTAGCATTAGGGTTTTTACATGACTCTCTCTTTTGAACATTTTTTGAAGTTAATGTGAATGCTCTTTTTTTTTTTTCAGAAAAATCCTATAGCTAATATATCTTAACCATAAGGTATATATTCTAACTTTATATCTTAAAAGATACAAATAATTAAATATCCTATTTTATTTTAACTTTTAAAACAAAATAGATATCCAAATATTTAAGATAAATTTCTAATTATCTTAATTATAAATATATATCTAGAGATAGCAGTAAAAATCATTTCACTTTTGCCTATTCTAACTGTGTAATCCTATAAGTTCACATAATGTTGCTAGTAGGCCAAAAACTATTTATGGCCCATAAATCATAAGTGGTTTCTAACAAGACATTAAGACTACCCAAATTATGTAAAAGTCATTAGTTCGACCTAACCTATTTGACAGATAGTATCATAATCTTTTTGTCACATTATATCTCAATTGAACATAAGACATGAATCATGTCATCCTTATATAGTCCAATTAACTTATTTCTCACACTTTAAAGAGACTGATGTAAAATAATATTGACAGCCTTTCTCAATTTATTTTCACATTGTCATATAATTTCTTAAGTCTAACTCATTGAGGGGCCTAGAGATATATTTCTTCTAAAAGCATTAGGGATAAATTTTTTCTCAATCACTCAATTTCGCCATATGACTTACTTCATATCCAATATCAGTTTGTATAATCATCTGATTAAAGATAATATTATACTGTGTCAAAACATAATGTTCATCACATTAGAATCTATTGTGATTTTAAAGGATTAAGTTAATACTACGACATTAAAATCACTTATGATAATTATTCATGTAGTGTTATTATAGCGGGTTGGTCTAATATAATGTTTCTAAAATATATATCTATGTGTTTGACTTAATATCTTATATTTATGACCAGTAAAATATAATCATCAATCAAAGCACATACTAATATTCATTCGTTGTTATCCTAATTGTAATGATCGACTAGGGACAATTTAAAATAGAATTCTTTACACGTAAGAGTTTTACTGTCATGTCACATACTTAATAACCTTAAGTAGAATTAACTATTCATGAAATTTATCATTTATTTATAAATACAATATCATAGAGATATTTAATAAAAAATGCAATTATGAAATTATAAAATATATCCATTATAAAAATTGGTCTAGAGCACATTTCTAACATAATCATCAATATATATAATCAATTACCCATCTAGGGCCTACATATCAAATACATCAATCATATCTTTATATTATTTCTTCATATATCATGACATCATCTAATAATCATCAATTAATTCATTTAAACATCAATCTCATTAATATAAGTCTAAACATACATACATTACAAATAATCATGTCATAACATAATCTTATAGTGTTAGGATACACTAAAACACAAAGTATACTTGAATTCCATGAATTCAAGCATAATCATTCTCATTAACTTTACGTACTTAGTTTGTCAAGCTCCACATTATTACCAACATAACATATCAATGTTGAATGTATAATTCTAACTCAATAAAAAATTGATAAGATGAGAAATAATCTTATATCTTCATAAGTCATAGCTAAATATCCTTATATATCTCTTATCATTTTTTCTATCCTCTATCATCTCTATCTATCTCTTTTAAACTCAAAATTTTGACTATGTAAACCTTTGCTCTGATAACACTTTATCACAATCCAATTTTTGGACTTTATCAATGCTAGAAGGCTTAAGGCCTCTAAAATCTGTAACAAATGTATTTTGGCTTGAAGCAAGGCCCATCATAGCTTTTATTATGCCACTATGATATTAAAAATCTTAAACCTATATTAACACCATCTTAAATTCTAAGGAATAAACTACTAAAATTTATGAATTAAACATTTCTTAAAACATAATATTTCTTTACTTTCTTTTACCTTACTTTTTTTTTTCTTTTTTTTATGTCATAAATCATATATAAAATAAATGCCCGTAGAAATTATCCTTAGAATTATGTGTTCATACTTAAACTCATACATTTTGGACTCATTACATATCATAATCATTAAAATATAAACTTAATAACATAATTATTAGACATTTCAGGATATGCCTAAAGACATCACAAAGATAACTAAGAACATAATTACATAATAATCATATTTCTTAGTCATATATGTAATCCTTAATGATATTAATACATAAATAACTTAGGTAGCTATAAGGAATAATTGTAGTGCCTTAATCTATACATGATACCTAATTTAAAGTCTTTATCCTTAAGCATGAATTGATGGAATCAATTATATGCTTAACTTGCAAAATAATTATTTGTGTGAAGTTGTTTATGGGAAACCTAATGAGGAATTCTATATGTCCATACGCATGCTCATATGCCTTTACATGAATGCATTTCTAACTATATGACACATCATTTTTATACAATATTTACATAACATGTCATTACACATATGGATAGGCAAGTCCATAGGAATCCTTACTTAGGTTATTTATCTTTCTCACATAGGAGAGTTGCCTCACCAGTCATGCATTCGCAGGAAAGTTACCTCACCAATTGCATCTTTCTCTTACACAAGAGAGTTTCCTCACTAACTATGTCATGCATGCATAACATTGCATTAATTTCATATAGGTTATACTCCTTACATAACTAGTTATGACTCTTTAGATTTTCACTTCTTCCTTAAACTATCCTTACATCATATGACATTTATACAAACATTTATTTCATTACATAAAATGTATATGACTTTCATATTAACATAATTTGGCCTACTATGGCCCATATAGAGAACTATGATACATGTATGTAATGTACATTAAAAATAACAATAAAATTATTGTCCCTTGGTGCTCTAGAATGGGGGTTGAATAGGGTAATGACAAATTAACAATTTCAAACTAAATGGAAAAATAGATGAAGAATCAAAACACACAATTTATAAAGGTCTAACATAACTTATCTACATTCTCTCTTTAAGTATTTCCACTAGAAGCTTTATTATATTGATAGATTAAGGTGCTATCAATAATCTTTACATAAGTAATCCTTTACAAGTGAGATTCTTAGGCATTGCCAACCTTTTATAAGTAGTTTTAGATACTACTTAACCTTAACCTAAAGTAGTTTTTAAGTACTACCTTAAACCTTTCACAAACTAAGGTTTTTGATGGTTTCCAAATCCAAAATTTCCTTACACAAAGTACATCACTATAATGTAGAGAAAAAAATCTCTCACTCAAGCAATAATGATCACTTAAAGTACACTCATAAGGTAGGCTTGAAGTATGTGAAAAGAAATTTTGAACAGCTTATTTTTCAAACTCTGATATAAAGATAACTAATTCAAGCTTGATCAATGAATGTTAATTTTTTTGGAATGCTAAATCACTCTTTGTTCATAATATAACAACCTTTTTAATCAAGAATAATTTTCACAATAGATTACTCACTTGATGGAACAATTCTCTATCTATTTATGTTGAGAGAGAGTCTTTTTTATAATCTGAATAAGGAACTAACTGTTAGAAAATAATTATCACTTCACATTACATATGTAAGCAAATAATGCTCGTTGAAACATTTCCACACCTAGTGTTGAGGCATCAATCATCATTGACTTCATGTGAACGACTGGTTATCAAATCAATTTTTAAGTTCAACAGTCATTGGCATCAACGAAACACTCATTGGAACTAGCTATTAGAAAGTGGTTGGCTCAAGGCTTCTCTTTCGACTTTTTCAGTTATCTATTTCACTTTTCTACAATGACCATTGGACATAAACAATGGTTGTTACTTTTTATCTCAATGCCCATTAGAGAAAGAACAATTCTCATTATTGATTTTTCAAAAACTATTAACATGGTGCTTTATTTTTCAAAAACTATAGGAATGTTTCAATGGTTATTAGAGAATTTGCATTGCCCGTTGGACATACCTTCAAAGTCTGTTGAGGTTTGAGTGTGCTTCACTAGAGAGTCCAAAAGTTATGGCTCAATCTAAAACACTTTTCCAATGCCTGTTGGAGAAATTGCAATGCTCATTGCAAGGTCTAGAGAATAGGGCTCATAGTTGAGCACTTTTCCAACACCTATTGTGAAAGCACAACGCTTGTTATGAGGTCAAAATTAATGTCCATTGCAAGACACAACACCTATTATGAGGTTCAATATGCATAACTATGTCTAAACAGTCATTGAACGCTTGTTAAAAATATGGGGAATGCCTATTGAGAGGTCCAAAGAGCTTTACTCAAGCTATAGTGTTTCTCCAACACCTACTGTGATTTTTAATGTCCATTGTGAGGTCTATAATGCCTGTTGAAAGTTGGCAACACCTATTAGACTGATCAACTGAGTTTGCCTTGATCTTCACTCTTTAATACTTAGAGTTTTCAATCATAATTCCTTCTTCAATCATCATAGTTCAAAGAGTTGTTGTTCCTGCAAGATTTAACATAAATATCTTGGACAAAGGTTAGCTCTTTGACTTGTTTGTAATTATGAAAACAAGACTTGGAACTTTGAGGTTTAACATTCTTTCCTTTTTTTATGATGACAAATAATCTTTCAAAATCAATAAGGATATAACTTGTTAAGTGATCAAATATTAACTCTCCCTTAATCTATTAAGGTTATGCACTGAGTTATCATGTTTCCTTTTCATCCTTATTTAAATGATCAAATCTTTTCTCCCTCTTAATAATGGCTCATATTATATGTATTTTTGTTTATTCTCCCTATTTGTCATTATAAAAAAGAAGCAAACAATAAGTAAAAGATCTAATAACAAAGCATATATAGCCTATATATTGATTGCAAGAAATATAGATGACAATTTGCTTTTCATTGTAAAAGATATGTTATCCAACATCAGCTATTTTTGGAAACAAAAGAAACATAAACAAAGTGCAATAAAGATAATTATGCACATGAGTCATAAGGAGGAGTGGTTTGGAAGGAGAATTAAGGGTTTAGTCTTGAGGTTCTTAAGGAGATTTAGACTCTTTAGGGTCATCTATTACAGTAAGCTCCTTAGGTTCCTTTAATGCATGATCATTTGGATCTATTGGTGGATTTGGTTGCTTGGAATGAGTATCTTTAGGCTCTTGGGGAATGTTAAATGGAATCATTTGTTGCTCTTGAACACTTGGAATTTTATGGTATAGATTCAATCCTTCCATAATCCAGTCAAAGGTTTGGTTTACATCTTTAAATTCACCATTGAGTTGGTTCACCTTTGGTAGAGGGAGGTGGAAAATGTTTCAACTATTTTTACTGTAGCAGTAAGAGCTTCCAACTATTCAAAAACCTTTTGCCTAAAAGGAGAGAGGGATGGAGTAGATAAAATAGGTTCACTCACCTCAATGTTGCTAGCAGCTTGAACCCCAGTCTTGATAACTTCCTCAACATCTTCATTAACTTCTTCCTCTTGAAGAGTACCTCCTTCCTCGGTCACGTGCTTGATTAACCCAGTATCTAACCTCTACAACATCCCCATGCTTAGTAGCATCTTCTCCCCTATAGGCTCATTTGTAGGTAGTTGCTCCAACACTATATCTGTGTCCTCAAGCTCTGCCTCAGTTGGAGGGCAGGGATAAACTTCACAAGTTTAGTTATCTTAGTTATGTAATGAGTCATCACAAATACATTTAGCTTGTCAACTTGACCATACATTTTTTACATTAGAAGCCAAAGGGTGTTTACCTTTTATTTATTCTTTATACACTAGAGATAAAATAGATCCATCATAATGTAGTTGCCATTAGATTAACCCCTCCCATTTATGTTCCAAGTGATAAACCTATGGGTAATCCTCAAGGCATGGCTTTTGATTTTTGAAGCCTTATTGTCCCACTAGTTATGGACTTTCAAAATTGGTTGATATCTATTCTGAATTGAATAAGAGGTTCTGTCAAGCCAGTGTTGGTAGCATCAAAGCATCTTGCTAAGTCATTTGGCCTAATCTTGTATTTATTTTTGAACATTTTAAACTTGATTGTTCCTGCTTCAATATACACTTCACAATCATCGTCTAACACTTCTACGGTTGAAATTTCATCATTAGCTCTAAAAATGAAGGCTTTATAATGTGACAAAATAACTCCCACCCAATGCAAATCATAAGATCCTTAACTTGCTCTACCAAATTGTATCTTTATAGGTTATTCCATTCCAAGAATATCCCATCATAAAGTTATCTTTTCATCAATTTTTGAGCCATGGACTTCTCTTGATTGGTTTTGAGAGACAATTAATGAATCGGAGGAGTAGCTCTAGGATTTGAACTAGATTTAGGTATATGCTTTATTTCAGTGACTTTACCTTTTCTCTTAGATTCTTGGTATACTTTAGTTTTCTTGGTTTGTCACTGGGTTGTAGAGGGTTCTTCAACTCTCTTCTTTTATTAACCTAACATGGTGGCTAGGTTTTCCTTACTTTTAGAGCAAAAGCTAGTGCAAGATGGTTGAAGATTCTCCCAAGTAGGTTGTTTGAATCTCTTGGTGGTTCTAATTTTGGGTGCCATGGTAAGTGAATGATGCAAAGGAATATGGAGTAAAGATAAAGAGACATGAAAAGAATATAACAATGAAAGCAAATTTTGAAAAATGATTAGGGTTTAAGGGGTTTAAATAGAAGTTCAATGGGTCACTTTTTTTTTAAATATGAATGTTGGGAATGTTCAATGGTTATTGCAAGTTAGACAATGATTATTGAACATGACCATTAGCTTAATCTTGCAAAACACTTTAGCCTACGATGGTGGTTGGTTTGCAACGACCATTGGAACAATGACAATGATCGTTGGGGATTTGCAACTATCATTTAGACTAACATTTTTAAGTTGAAAATCTCTCATGTAATGCAATGATTGTTGTGAGCTTCAAAATGACCGTTGCCTATATTTCTTAACCAAAAAGTTAATTTAAAACCAATTTTTCAAAGACCCAAATGTTTTGAAAGCTTACTTGGTGAATATTATTAGTTAAATTCAATGGAATGGTCATGATTTCAACTAATATTTGGACATAATTAATCATAATTATACACAATTAAAATCTTTAGTCATCAAATCCAAAGACTTCAAAAGTGATTAAATAACAACACAAGCAACAATGATTATAAATAGATTGAGAAGGAGATAAACCTGACTAAAGCTATTTCAAGGTATTTGCATCTATCATACTATGTTCCCTTTTGATAAATTGCATCCTTTCATTACAAAATGGTTTTACTAAAAATATATGTTAATTGATTATTAGTACCAACATGATCCTTAAGAAAGTGATGTCTTATGTTTATATGTTTACTTCTAAAATATTGAATGAGATTTTTTTCCCATTTGATAAATTACATCCTTTCATCACAAAGAGGCTTAGTGAAAATATCTGCTAATTGATGGTTAGTGTTAATAAACTCTAACATAATATTGCCAATATTAGCATGATGTCGAAGAAAGTGATGTCTTATGTCTATATGCTTGCTTTTAGAATACTGAATAAGTTTTTTGGATAGGTTTATAACACTAATATTATCACACTTAATAGGAACTTATTTTACAACAATGTTGTAATCAATAAGTGTTAGTTTGGATAGAGATGAGGCAGCCTAAAATGGAGGGGATGAGGGATGAATTAGGTTATAAACAAAAACAAAAACAAAAATAAACTTAACAAAAGCAACAAACACAAATTAACATAGAGTTTTATAGTAGTTTGACAATGTGTCTACTCCACTCCCTAAGTTTTCACTTAGGCCTTTCTATTCTTTTTTCAAGCTCAAGAACAACCTTTCCCTTTTCAGGCTCAAGGACAACCTTTCCTTTTTAATATTCAAGGATAACCTTTCCTTTTTCTAGGTATAAGGATAACCTTTACAACTACTCACTTTTACCGAGGAAGAAGAGAATTAACCCAATCCTTGGTATTTTTCTAAGGTATAATACCAACATTTTAACTATTATTAATGATAGATCCAAGTAGTGTCAATACCTGTCAAATATGCAACAATTACACTTTTAGTGCTCAAGAAAACCTATGCTTAAAGAGTTATAGAATAATCCTCACTTTACCCAATAGGATTGCAAAAATAGCTTGCTAGAAGTTCACTAGTTGATTATAAATGTTCTCTAAAGTTTCTAACCTTTTTCTGATCTCTAGAAAAGTTCTTTTATATAGTCAAAACTACAAACTAGCTATTGAAATAGTTGATAATCATTCTAATAGTTTTTCTAAGAAACTATCTATTAGAGGTGGCAACGCTCATTGATTCTTAGCGATGCTCATTTGTCTTGCAACTGATAGCTCCAATGCTTATTGTTAGTTTCTCAATGCCCGTTGTAGGTTTGTTCAATGCCTATTACGAATCCAAAAATGGTTGTTAGATGGTCAATAACACTTAGAGCATTTGCAACATTTGATCAACGCCTATTATGCATTTCTCAACAATCGTTAGAGTATGATCAATGCATGTTGTTGATTTCCTAAAAAGTATGAGCTTTGCGCTTTGCTTTTTAAAATCTGCAGAAATGCTTCAACATTTGTTGGAGAATTTACAATGCCATTGGTAATATCTTTAACGCTTATTGAGATATGTAATGTGCTTCGTTGGAACGTCTAGAAGCTTAAGCTTAATCTAGTGTGTTTTTCTAATGCCCATTACGAATATGTAACATCTGTTGCTAAGTCTAACATAGATCGAACTAGAACATATCTTCAATGGTCATTGTTGGTTTCTCAATGCTTGTTGGAAATTGCTCCACGCCTATTGGATGGTCTAAACTACAACAATTGTTCGTAGGATACAAAAGCATTAAATTCTCTTGGTTTTATTATTATTTTGTTATCATTCAAAACATATCATTCAAAGTAGAGGAGTGAGACTAATGCCTTGGGGTCATATGTTCTCCAAACATTCTCCCCATTAACACAATATTCTCTCCCTTTTTTAATAATGATAAAACCAAGATTCTTTGATACCTAAATATTCAAAACTTCAAAACACACAGAGGGTACCAAATGTCAAAATACAATGTTGGATACCAAATACACCACACAGGATACCAAATGTCGAATGTTAAAAATATACTAGATGTTATACTATCATAAAAGTTCAAACAAGAGTATCTAAACAAATAAGTGATACCAATAAAAAACACATACTAATCAAAGCATCCAAACATTCTCCTCCTTTCTATCATTAAGATAAAAAGATAAACTAAAAGCAAAATAAAAAAAATCTCTCATTTTTTAGATAAAATTTCTCAAAAACAAAGAAAACTCTAAAATATAGAACACTTAGAAAAAAGAAAACCCTCCCTATCTATATGCTTTCTTTAAACAAATCTCTCAAGATATTCAAATAATAAATCAATTGACATTACTTAGGATCACATGGTCTATTCATGTGTTGAGGATAGCAAGAGAGGAAGGATAGTTAATAGAGATTCATAATTTAAGCTCTCGTTTAGCAAAAGCATGGTAAACAATAAAGAGGGATAGAGATACATTAAAGTTTATGATTTCCAAAATACAATAGCCTCTCCAAATCTGCAGTTCGACTTACTATTTGATTTTCCATTTTATGTAGTGGGTGAGGAGCCTCCAATCCTACAAAGTTAAACTTGCTTTGGTAGTCATTTTATTTTGGCTCCATGTGGGTTAATAACATAAACATGTTCTTCTTTCAATCTAGCATAACAAAAGTATGTTTTATGGCCATATTTTTCATAATAAAAACATTGCCAAATGAATGCTTTCCTAAGCTTATTTATATAATAAGTGTGAGGTGGCCTCCTAAATGATTGATACCTAAAATATGAAGGGGCCTATGCATTCTTGATATATTTGGTTCCATAAATAAAGGCATGATTTGCCTTTGGCCTATGAGATTGTGAATGTGAATAGTTATTATCATGCACATGAGTCTTTCATATATGTACCCTAGAGTGAGTGTGATCATGTGTAATTTTTCTTCTAGGTGTAGAGTGTAGCACATTTTGGCTTGTTGGCTTATAAGATGCATACATATAAGCATGATTATCCTTTTGCCTAGGCTTTTTAGTGTATGCATGTGCTAGTGTTGTGCCCTTAGGCTTTGCATTAGCATTAGCTTTTACTGAAAAAGTTTGTGATTCAACACCTTAGATACTAGGTGTTCTAAAAGGTGAAGCTCTAACAAACACACTTTTAGAAGTAGAGGAAGAGGCATGATTATATCTAATGTCATGTTTCACACTAGTATCTCTTTGAGAGCCTAAAAGCAAATCCAAATTTTCTTTTCCTTTAGTAAAATTTGAAAGAGAGTTTTTCAAGTCCAAGACCTCCTTTTTTAAACTATCATTTTGTTTAGAAAGAATTTCATAATTTTTTTTTTAGAATTTAACTCTTTATTTTCCCTTTCAAAAGCATCAATTTTCATTTTTAAAAGTTCTTTTTCATTTGAATCTAAGAAAAATGCTTTTGAAAGTAATTCCTTTTTTTTTTCTTTTCTTAAACATTTAACTTCTCTTAAAAGCTCATCTTTAATTTTAGAAATGGAGAAACTTCATTTTTCAATGATTCATTTTCATTTCTCAAAATCTTATATCTATAGAAAGATTTATCTAAGTCATTATTTGTTGGTTTTAGAGCCTTAATAAGATTTTCTACTATGAACATATCTTTGATATCATCATCAAATTCACATACTTTATTTTGAGAGTCCTTATTCAATTCATCCTCCATGGCCATTGGACATCCAACTTTTGCTTTCTTTTTTGCCTTCCTTTTCTTTATCTTTTTGTTGTAAAAGAATTCATCATCACTTATGGATGTGCAATTCATTAAATTCCTTCTCTTTTCCTATTGATAGTGGTATTCTAGCTTCATTGACATGTTGTTCCCTTTAGTTTGAGTCAGTTCATTTTTTAGAAAGCTTCCATAGTAAGAATACTTAATGGTTTCCATGAACATATACCTCTTACAATTAAGCTTTAAAAGAAGTTTGATTCTGCTAGCAAATGTTGGTTTAAATAAAGATGAGATAACCAAATAGGAGGGGTGAATTAGGCTATAAATAAAATAAATAGAGTGGTACCAATGTCTTAGGGTCATATGTTCTCCAAACATTAGGGTCACATATTCTCCAAACATTCTCTCCATTGACACAATAAGATGTTATTGTTTCATTCATAAGATTTGGGCACATCATAGGTTTACTACTACATATCCAACTTTTGTAATTGATAAAGTAACAGAGTTTTGCTTTTTGCTACTCTAAGACATTAAAAATTGACTAAGTAATTAACATGTACCTGAAGTGCTCTTTGTATTTAAGGTACACCTATCAAAATCAACATCAACATTAAAAATGCATTTAACTCAAATGAAGAACTCTTAGGATACTAAAGTCCTAAGTTAGGAGTACTAACAAGATATTTTAGTATGTGCTTTATATCATGCAAGTGAGATTCCATAGGGTTAGATTGATATCCAACACATAAGTAAACATTAAATATAATATTAGGTCTAGATGCTATGAGATAGAGTAGACTACTAATCATATATGTATTAGCTTTTAGTCCACATTCTTACCATGTTCATCCATGTCTAGCTTGATGTTAGTGCTCATAGGTGTTTTACATGGTTTGCTATTGTCCAAGCCAAATCTTTTGATTAGCTCTTTTGTATATTTGGCTTGGTTGATGAAAATTCCTTCCCTTCCTTGTTTAATTTGTAATTTAAAGAAGAATTTAAGTTCTCCCATCATGCTTATCTCAAACTTACTTTTCATTACTTTAGAGAAATCTTCACACAAGCAAAAATTAGTGGCACCAAATATGATATCATCTATATATATTTGTACTAGCACAATGTCCCCATTCTTTTTCTTAGAGAAAAGAGTTATATCTACCATCCTTTGGTGAAACTTTTCTCTTTAATAAAGTTACTCAATCTCTCATACTAAGCTTTTAGAGCTTGCTTCAAGCCATATAAGACTTTACTGAACTTATACATATGATTAGGAAAGCAATGGCTTTCAAATCTAAGAGGTTGTTTAATAAAGACTTCCTCTTCAATGTAACAATTGAGCAATGCACTTTTGACATCCATTTGGTATAACTTGAAGTTCATGGGAGATGCAAATGCAAAAAGGATTCTAATGGCTTTAAGTCTAGCTAGAGGAGCAAAAGTCTCATCCAAGTCAACCCTATTTTCTTGCTTATAGCCTTTGGCTACTAATCGAGCCTTGTTCCTAATAATGACTCCATGTTCATTAGGTTTGTTTTTATAGACCCATTTTAGTTCTAATAACAAAATGGTTATGAGGTCTAGGAACTAAGGTCCACACTTTGTTTCTTTCAAAATGATTGAGTTCTTTTTGCATAACAAGAACCCAATGTTCATCTTGAATGACCTCATTTATGGTTTTAGGCTTGATAAGGGAAACAAAAGAAAGATTAGTGCATGCATTTCTAAAAGATGATCTAGTTGTTACCTAACTTGATGGATCACCAATGATAAGATCTCTTAGGTGATCTTTCTTGAAAATACAGTTCCTTTCCTACTGAATTTGCTCTTCACTAGGAGTTGGAAGAGGTGGATCTTCATTTCTTTCATTTCTCATGTCTTATAGTTTGTCCATAGTTTTTCCTTCTTTTTTGTTGTTTAGCTCACTTAAGGGACCTGTAAGATCGTTACTATCTTCTTTTATTCTTGAAGAAGTGGGGTTAGATTCATAAAATACAACATATATAGAGACATCTCTACAATAAGTGTTCTTTTAATAAAGACTTTATACCCTTTGCAAGTGGTAAAGTATCTAAGGAAAATTTCTTCTTTGGATTTAGAGTGAAACTTAATAAAGTTGTCTTTAGTGTTTACAATAAAGCACTTGAAAAAAACTAAAAAATATGCAATCTTAGGCTTTTTATTGTTCAATAAATCATAGGGAGTTTTCTTAAATAAGGGTCTCACTAAAACTCTATTTAAGACCTAGCAAAAGATATTTATAGCTTCAGCCTAAAAATACTTATGAAGATTGTACTCATTCAACATAGTTCTAGCTATTTCTTGAAGAATCCTATGTTTCCTTTCCACTACCCCATTTTTTTATAGAGTTATAATAGTTGAGAAGTTGTGGGAGTTATAGGAGTTGATAAGTTATTTGAGATACCATACTTATAACAGAAGCTATGAAACTTAGCATTCTCAAACTCACCTCTATGGTTACTCCTAATATAAGAGATTTATAAATCCTTTTGGTTTTGAATTCTCTTGGTAAAGGTTCTAAATGCATCAAAATAAGAATCCTTATATTGGAGGAATAACAGCTAGGTGTATCTAGTATAATCATCTACTATTACAAATGCATAATGCATCCCTCCTAAGCTAGCTACCCTAGTGGGGCTAAAAAGATCCATGTGAAGCAATGCAATGGTTTTGAAAAACTTTCCTTATTATTAGCTTTGAATAAGGATTAAATTTATTTACCTCTTTAACATGTTTCACAAACTCTTTCCTTTATGAAATTGACTTTAGGTAGACTTTCAACCAAGTCTATTCTCTTAAGCTTATTGAGGATTTTTATGTTAGCATGTCTTAGGTTTCTATGCCAAGTTTTGCTTTCATCAACTATTGAAACTAAACACTTTTCATCATGGTTAGTAGGAGAGTTTAAATCATTCACACAAATATTGTGAACTCTTCTACCAATGAACAAAATTTTTTTGTCACTCATCCTTATACATAGCATGTTTGTGGCTCAAATGTAACTCTAAGGCCTTTCTCATACAATTGGCTTACACTTCACAAGTTGTGTTTGAGTCCATCAACAAGCAACACTATCTAAGATAGTTAAGTCATCATCCTTATAAACTTTACCTATGCCAATAATTTTAGCTTTGTCATTGTCTTTAAAAGACATATTTCTAAGACCTTTAGTCTTTTTCAAATGCGAAAAAAACATTCTTTCTCCTGTCATGTGCTTTGAACATCTACCAATGAACTCTTTTACCAATGATAAAAAATGGTGTTTAAATATTATGAACTCTTCTACTAACGAACAAAATTTGTTGTCACTTATCCTTGACACATAACATGCTTCAAACATAACTCTAAGGCCTTTGTCACACAATTGACTTACGCTTAGCAAGTTGTATTTGAGTCCATCTACAAACAGTACTATCAAGGATAGGTGAGTCATCATCCTTACTAACTTTACCTATGCCAATAATTTTGGCTTTGTCATTGTCTCCAAAAGACACATTTCTAAGACCTTTAGTCTTTTGCAAACGTGAAAATAACTTTCTTTCTCCTGACACATGCTTTGAATATCTATCAATGAACTCTTATATTAATGAACAATAGATTGTGCTTAAATATTATGAACTTTTCTATCAATGAACAAAATTTTGTTGTCACTCATCCTTGATATATAACATGCTTATGGGTCAAACATAACTCTAATGCCTTTGTCACACAATTGACTAGCACTTAGTAAGTTATGTTTGAGTCCATCAACAATTAGTACTATCAAGAATAAGTGAATCACCATCCTTACTAACTTTACCTATGCTAATAGTTTTGGCTTTGTCATTATCTCCAAAGGACACATTTCTAAGACCTTTAGTCTTTCCAAATGTGAAATGAATTTTGTTTCTCTTGTCATGTGCTTTGAACATATCTACCAATGAACAAAATATTGTGTTTAAATACTATGAACTCTTCTACTAATGAACAAAATTTTATTGTCACTCATCCTTGATACGTAACATGCTTGTGGCTTAAACATAACTCTAAGGCCTTTGTCACACAATTGACTTGCACTTAGCAAGTTGTGCTTGAGTCCATCAATAATTTGTACTATCAAGGATAGGTGAGTTATCATCCTTACTAAGTTTTCCTATGCCAACAATTTTGGCTTTATCAATGACACCAAAAGACACATTTCTAAGACCTTCAATCTTTTCCAAATGTGAAAAGAACTTTTTTTCTCCTATCATGTGCTTTGAACATATATTGTTAAGATCCCACTCTTGTTCTCTAACTTAGGATTTTAAGCACATTTACAGAACAAGGAAGATTGTGCCTTAGGTACATAATCCTTCATAGGTCTTAGTGGTTAGCTCTTAATAATTGCTCATCATGCCTTCTAAATTGGCAATAAAAGGGAATATGGCCATACCATAATGAAAACAATCACCATCAAAGTTAGATGATATTCCACTTCTAGGTAGTACATGCATATAGTGTCTCTTAGACTTATAGCTTTTTTAAGTAGTGTGCCTATGAGTATTTCTCATATGAGGAACTCTTTTGTGTTGTGTGTGTCTATACCTATAATTATGCCAATTTTGTGTCTTTGTACACCATGTCTCTTAGACTTCTAAGAGTGATACATGTAAACATAATTTGCTTTATAAAGAGTATTTCTCAATTGTGTGTGATTGCGTTGAGACTTTTCTCTTGAGCCATTATTTGTTGCATTTCCCTTTTTGAAAACTTTTTGCTTCATAACATAGTTAGAAACATTATGGCTTTAACAAAGACTGTTTGAGAAGAGGAGGGAACCATTGAAGTAGTGGCATTATAACCTAATCCATATTTGATAGATGGGTTCCTTTAAGCCTCAAGGAAGAAGTCTAACTTCTCCTTTCCTTTAGTGGACATGTTGAGATTTTCCTTTAGTTTAAGGTTCCCAAATGTGAGAGACTTTACCTCTTTAGCTAGAGTTTCTTGACCTGTAACACTTTCTTTTAAAGATTTGTTCTCTTTTTGACGAGAAGAGGTATTTGACTTAAGAGTCATAATCTCATAATGAATTTGGTAATTATAGAGTACAACTTATCTCTAGAGTACACACCAAAATGATTTACCTCTTTGTCACCATCACTATTACTGTTACTGTCATTACTGGATATGTGTTCAATTAAGGATTCATTAGACTGCTCCTCAATTGCCATGAAATAAAGTTTAGCTAGCTCCTTTCTTGTTTCATCTTCAGCAGGTTTGGAATCACTATTGTCATCCCAAATGGCTTTGTACACTTCATTTCCTTTCTTAGTGGTGCATTTTCTATAAGGGGGCATTTTTTTTTTTTTTATCTTAAGACAATCTGATTTGATATGCCCTTTTTCATTGCATCCATAATAGGTGAGTTGACTTTTGGTGCCTTTCTACCTTTTTTGCTTGAAAAGAATTTCTTTACTTGGTTAGTGATGAAGGCAATATGCTTATCTTCACTTTTTATCTTCATGATCACTAGAAGAGGATGATGTTAGTGAATAAGAAGTAGAGGGAGTTTCAGAATGTACCTTTTTGGCTTTCAATGCCAAGTCTTTCTTTCTCATCCCTATGTTTTTAGTAGGCTTCTCAAGAGTGAACTCATGAGCCAATAACTTTCCCATAAGCTCATAAAGTGATAGGACTTCTAATTTGTTGACTTCCTCTATAGTTTTTTTCTTAGCTTTCCACTTATCTTTAGAAGTGTTCTCAAAATTTTTGCTACCATGTCCTCATCCTATATGACTTTCCAAAGGTCCCAAGAGTGCCTATAATGTCTATGAATCCTATTATTCATCTCTGTAAGAGTCTCACTAGATTGGTATACAAATGTTTCATACATGTTTGTATGCATTTGTATCTCTTTCTTTTTCACTTTATTAGTTCCTTCATGTTGAGTCTGTAATGTGTCCCATATTTCTTTAGCTGATGTACACATTTGTAGCTTAGCTTAGTAAGTTGGAGATGTATATAACCAAGTGGGAGCTCTTCATGATGAAAGATAATGAAAGCATCATGAACATGACAAATAGACTCCTTTTCATTATTATAAACATGAAGAAGTTTAGAAGAATCCTTACAAACCATGAGGTAAACACTAAAAATACTTGAATAATTTCCTCTTGAAAAGTTTAGTGCTAGAGTTTAAAGTATACAATAATCAAATATAGAAATTAGAAAGATACAAACGAATGTTTTCATTGGCAAACTACTTACTTATGAGATAGCCATAAAGAAGGGTGGAGAAATGAAAATTTTGAGAGGACAAAGGGATAAGAACAAAAAAAAGTAGAGAAGAAGACTTTTGCTCTCAAATTAAATAAGGACAAGAAAGTGGTAAAAAAATACTGGTGATAGTGATGAAAAAGAGAAAGAGGAACTTGCAATGCTCTCATGGAGATCCAAAGAGCTCATGAAAAGAAGAAAGAAAAAAGGAACCTCATGAAGGCATCATCATCACCCTACTTCAAAGAAAAAAAGAATGATGTGACTTGCTTTGAATGTGGAAAGCAAGGGCACATCAAATTTGATTTCCCAAATTGAAGAAAAAGAAGAAGTGGGATAAGGAAAAGACAACTTCAAGGCTACTTGGGATGATAACTAAAGTGAGGAAGAAGAATATGAAGAAGTTGCCAACCTATGTTTTATGGCTAAAGATGACTCATCTAATGAGGTAAGTTCTTCTTCTCATTCTTATGATGCATATGATGTGTTCGAGGATAGAGATGATGAGCTTTTTAAAGCTCTAACTCTGAGATGTGATAAATATAAGTCTCAAATGAAAACCTATAAGAAAAAATATTCAAAACTTGAGGTTGAATTTAAGAATTTAAATGATATTGTAAATGACTTGAGAACTTCAAATGAAAAGCTTAAGAACTCTTTAGAAAATCTTTCTAAAACCTCATCTTCTCTTGAGTCTTTAAAAAAGGAAAATACACTTTAAAAGGTAAAGTAATTGAGCTTAGAAATTTCATCTCAAAATTTCACAAAGAGAAAGAAGCTTTAGATACATTCATTATATCTCAAAGACCTCATTTAGTAAGACATAGTTTAGGCTGCAATGGAGCCTTTTGATATGCATCCACTCCTTCCATCTTCATTAGAGATTTTACACCTCAAACTTATAGTATTAAGATTGTTGGGAAAAAAAGTGTTTCAAACACTAAGCCTCTTAAGCTTAAAGGCAAAGGGAAGGCTTCCTAAGGCTTAAAAGCTAAGCCATAAAGAGGTAATCATGCATATATGCACTCAAAGAGGCATGTCCAAGCACGCACACACACATAAAAATTTCTCTTTTACTTCTCACTCATGCACTTGTATGCATAGACATAACCAAGGTGTGAGAAGTCCTTCCATTCATGCTAAGGTAGTTCATAGGAGAAAGACCTACAAGTGTAAGGTTTAATGTCATTATTGAATGACATATGGCCATATAAATGTATTTTTCTACATTAGGAAGGCACACCTCAAATTAGAGGTCCTTCTATGCCCAACCACCTTAAACCCAAGTATGTTTGCGTATCAAAACAAAGGTGAAATATGTTTGTGTTGTAGGAATGCTTAAAAGCCACTAAAGAGGATAATGATTGGAATATGGATAGTGGATGCTCAAAGCATATGATTAGCAATAAGAAGGTATTCATAACCATTAAAGAGAAGGATGATGACAATTTCACATTTGGAAATAATGCCAAAGGTAAGGTAATTAGCATTGGAATTGTTGATAAGAAAGGTTGCTTTCTCATTAATAATATTCTTTTGGTAGAAGGATTGAAACGTAATCTATTGACTATAAGTCAATTATGTGATAGAGGTATCAAAATCATCTTTGACCTTAAAGAATGTCGAGTTACCAACTTAGTGGATAAGAAGGTAATCTTTAAGGGTGAAAAGAGAGGCAATACCTGCCTAATTGACTTAAACAATTTGGCTAACTAATCTTTTAAGTGTCTTGTTTTCCATTAGAAGTGATTTTTGGCTTTGGCATAAAAGACTTGGATATGCTAACATGGAGCTTCTACAAAGTTTGTTAAAAGGAGAGCTAGTAAAGGGTCTTCCAAAGCTCAAGTTCACAAAGGACAGGATATGTTCATCTTATCAAATGGGGAATCAACCATTACAAGAAATTTTACTTATTGTGAAAAAAAACTTTGGTAATGAAATCAATATTGTCACAATAAGTGGTCTTATTGTGATAAAATTAACATTTGTCACAATTCTTGTAAAAATTGATCAACTTGTGATAAAATAAAAATTTGACAAATGTTTTTGTCGTAATAAACGAACATAAAAGAAATATGATGGTGACAAATTTTTCATCACAAAATTATGATGTTATTTTTTGACGCTTGAAATTATAAATAATAGAAATGGTTTTTTGTCATAGTAGTCATTTCATTACTATATTTAATTAGTCAATAAATTAGTATAAAATTATTTTATCATAATAAATAATTATTTATTGTGATAAAATATTTTGTCACAATATATTAGAATGGAAATACACCAAATTTTACTGTAAAATATATTTTCATTAAAATTTTGGCATTAAAAGTAAAACTACATATAATGAGAAAATAATTTTGGCATAATAATTCTTTTGTCACTGTATTTAATTATTAAGATATTGTTGTAAAATTATTTTATCATAATAAATAATTTTTATTTCAAAATAACTTATCACAGTGAATAAAAATATATTTAGATATCAAATTTGACATATCAATTTCATTTTTTTTATAATATTAAATATTAAAATTAATCACAAATTAAGTATATAACATCACTTTTATTAACATAAAATTTGCATATTCTTAAAAATGTGAAATAATATAATATATATCTAATAAATTTTTAATACTAAATTAATTTTTTATGATATAAAAATAAATCATCGATATTCTTACTATTTGAAGGTGATATTTTGAATTTTTGTTAGACTTTATATTGCAAATTACTGAATATTATATTTCACCTATGGATTTATAATTGAATAAATTATAATTTTTTGAGTTTGAATAAAACAACCTAATGTTTCATATGTTATTTTATTGCTTCTTTTGTAATATTTTTATTTTAAATAATAATTATTGATCATACGGGAGTTACTGTATGACACCCTAACATTTATAATTTATATTTCCCTATTGTTATAAGTATTAGAGTTATTAAAATATACTTATTTGAGGTTTTATTTGTATTTTAGATTTATTGTGAGTAATTCAAATAATATAAGAGTAAATTGTTTTATCAAGAAAAAAAATTTATTGGATTTAATGGATATATTAAAGTTTTAAAGATAAATGACTTTATATGAGTGAGATTGTTACTTTAATTATGATTATATTATATATTATAAATTAAGTTTTATAAGTTATGTTTGGTTTTATATATATATATATATATATATATATATATA
>CATIWR010667927.1:0-27128 GCA_949677035.1 Omphalea diandra | reverse complement strand
TAAAATAAAATAATTCAACAAACTAAAAGAATGAAAATATGAACTAGAGAGTGGGAAAAAGGTGATCAATATGACAAGTAGTACTCAAATATTGAATCCTCCTAAGACTTATTAAGAAATTGATTCTCTAACAATTCAATCTAATTCAATGTTTATAGAACCATGGAAATTCCTTTAGTATGTTAAAGTCTTTCTCAATATCATTAACACCTAATTCTAGGTTGATTTCCTAATTAAAACCCCTAAAATTTCATTATTGTTCTTTGAATTTCACTATTAGGTTTGACTCTAATCCAGAAGATTTATGTTATCCTATCTCTAGGGGTACATGCAACTCCTTTCAATTGTCCTAGATCTATTCAATAACTTGATTTCTCAATCTAAGTTTAAAGAATTAAGACAAAAATCAATATTCTGGATATATCAATTTAAGGAAATAAAGGACAAACACAATTGAATTCCATAAATAATGAAAAGATTGTATTATCTAAAAAATCACAATTCAAAACTCATCTTAGGGTTCATCATACCCAAGTGCCTAATTAATTTAGTTCATAATTGAATTACTAATCAACATCAAAATAAAGAGAAAATAAAATAGAAAAGTTTTCATAATAAAACTTGTGTATTCTTTAATTCTCTTCAAACTTGATGGTTGACCAATAATTCTTTTCTTGTGGATAGCTTCTTCTCTAGAAAATAAAAACTCTCTAAAAATTAATTCTAATAACAATTCTCCTCCCCCTTTTACAAAGACTTCATCCTCTATTTATAGTCCCTTATTCCTCTTTAAATTAGGAAAAATAACATTCTCCACCAATTAGGAATTGTAACAAACCAAACTTCCTCTCTTGTGAATAGGAGCCAGTAAACTTCCCACAATTGCATGGTCTTCTCGGGTCTTCCTAATTTGAATGGAAATTGGATTCAAACTTCGTCTGGCAAATATTAAAACAGGTCACTGAAATAGTCAAATTTCTTTTTGGTCCCTAAACTTATGAAACTGTACAATTCTATCTAGAAAACTTTTATGATTCATTAGTAA
This sequence comes from Omphalea diandra, assembly GCA_949677035.1. Lineage (NCBI taxonomy): Eukaryota > Viridiplantae > Streptophyta > Magnoliopsida > Malpighiales > Euphorbiaceae > Omphalea > Omphalea diandra. The sequence continues at coordinate 26,083 of CATIWR010667927.1, read as the reverse complement.
GCTCTAATTTCTAGGATTTCCTAAAATTATTAAAATACAAGCCAAAAGGGATACATTATCTAGTATTTTTTTTTCCAAATTAGACTCAATTAATAATAAAATTAGCCCTAAAAAAACTAAAAATAAATAATATCAACTAAGTTTACTCAAGTGCTTAATAGAGTGATCTTTTAATAGAAGAAGCAAATTCAAGCTTTTAAAAGTTATTAAAGAAATTCTACCATCTCAAGCTCTTTATAAAGTGTAAGTTCTTTGATAAGTTGTAATAGCTTGAGTATGAGAGTATAATTTCTAGGATATGTGCAATTGTGTGAGAATACTTCATAGGTAGGCTTTCAGCCATCAAACCAAACTTATTATTAAAGGTTTAAGGTAGTACATGTAAACTATCTTGCAAAAGGCTTAAGCAGTGCCCATAAACTATTTGTCAAAGCTTTAAGTGGTACCCAAAAATCCACTTTAGGTAGGCTTAAGTAGTGTTCATGTAAATTCACTTATAAAGGTTATTAATAGCACCTACAAGTTATCAAGTTAGTGAAATTCTCTAGTGGATCTAAAGGAGAGGACAAATGTTAAGTTTAAAGCTGAACCTTTATATATCTTAGTGTCTTGTGTGATTATTTCTTTAACACTTTGAAACAATTTTAAACTTACCATTGTCCTATTCAACCCCTCTTATAGGGCATTTTAGGATAATAAGTGATATCAAAACTTGTCTTTTGAATCAAGCTCTAATCTAAAAAGCAAAGACGATAGCAAGTTAAAAGAAATCATATTTAAACCATAAGCCTCCATTCTTCAAAAAAGATTACTATTGTTATTAGAAGGACCAAATGAAAATCTTCTTAGACAAATAAAAATTCTTACTAAGTTAGTAGGAAATGTGCTAGTTCTAAAGAAGAAGAGTGAGTAGACTATTATGAAGAAGAAGGGTAATCTCTAAAATAAAAGAGCCATGCATTACTTGTTCTATACATTTCACAAATCTCAATATGCAAAGCTGCAGATGTGTACTTCTACAAAAAAAGATTCAGGATACTCTCAAACATAACATAAAGGTACTAGTAAAGAGAAGAAGAAAAAGATGATCTAGATGCATGCCTATCAATATGAGACTTTTACATATAAAATGAATCCATTATGAGTGAATGTTGGTGCATGATGAGACCTTACACCATGATGCATGATCTTCATCCCTTCTTATGGATGTTATATGTGAATGGATGATGCATGATCACCCTATGCCATTTATGGATAATTATGTATGTGACTGAATTGTGGTGCATGATAAGACCCTACACCATGATGCATGATCCTCATCCCTTCTTATGGATGTTATGTGTGAATGGATAATGCATGTTCACCCCATACCATGAGTGCATGACTTCCCTCTCCTTGGTTTGATGACTTGGTTTGTCTAAATGGATTACATTTAGATGTATGTTTAGGGCAATAATCACTCTAATCAATAACTTGGTTAAATCATTAAAAGTGAACCAAAGATGCTTGAAGGTCAAATCCTAAGCCATACCCAATATTCAAACTCGATCTCTGATGGGATGAAGATAAAATGGGTCTTCTAATTGACTTAGATTATGTTCAAATTTTACCTTCCCTAGATTTTTGTCTCGGTCAAAGTTAGGTGGTGACTCTGCATCTCTAGGAATGGTACCAATATATTATCCCGTCATGGTCCCTTGATTACCATCATTTATGCTTAAGACTTTGAACATGTGCAAGGCCTAAAGGATCTCCTGTTGATCGAAACATGTGTCATATTTAGGGGTCATTACCAATGTAAAGACCTTCATCCTTTCGATCCCCAATGATCGATAAAAGGATGGAGTCACAAGCAACATTCCACTTGTTCGAGCACAACCACGAAAATTGAAGCACTCACAAAACTGGCAACCTCTGCATAATGGCTATAGATGTTGAACCATGCACCTCTTTAAGTGACTTTAAAAGTTAGAGTGATAATGAACAAGAGGTAAATCCCTTTGACTCATATTCTAAAGAAGATCTCTATGATCTCATTGCTAAGCTCACTAAGAGCTATGACACCGTAAAGTCATCCTCCTCCTCCCTTCAGAAAGAAGATAAATCATTAAAATATTCTCTTAAGAATCTTAACTCACTTGCTAAGGAGATAGAGTTGTTCAAAGCTAAGAACAACAACCTCAAGGAGAGTATTTCCAAATTCTCTAAAGTGCAAGAGAAATTAGATTTTATATTTGAAGTGCAAAAGAGTCCTTGCATTAAACATGGTCTGAGATATATTGCATCCACTTGCTTTACTCCTTCTACCTCTCAAACCTTATTTGTGAGAACTAAAGATATAGGGACAACTAGTCATGTAAAGATTGCACAACTTAAGGCTCCACAAAAGCCAAATATTAATGCCAACATAAATAGAGAAAAGCAATAATCCACTTACATGAGACCTATTCCCAATAAGAATAACCATGCATTTATGTACCAGGCTTATAAGTCTAATAGGCAAAATGCATATAGATGTGATGTATGACACATACTTAAATTTGACTAAAATATACCTAGAGGCACTTACATGCACATGCCTTTTGGAAGAGTCCAAATGAATGGACAAATCCAACATCTTGGAAGTCGATGATATACTTCCAAATGGGTTATACTTAAGCCTAATGCACAAAATAGGCATACTCATAAGAAATAGTTTATACATTTTTAACCTATAGTAAAAAATTTGCATATTTTGATAATGACTACTATTATTGTGTTATGTATGGCCATATTTCATATTATTGCCTCTCTAGAAGGCATGATGAGAAATTAAAAAGAGCTAACCCTCAAGTTCCCAAAAGAACTTGGGTACCTCATAATACCTAATAATAAATGCATCTTTGTCTTAAAGTGTGCTTACAATCCAAAATTGAGAAAGATAAATAATACCTTAACAGTGGATGTTCTAAGCACATGACAGGTGGCATCAAATTATTCACTGAACTAGAGAAGATTGAATGACTTGGAAATGTCTCCTTTGGACATAATGAAAAGGAAAAGATAATAAATGTTGGTAATGTAGGTAAGAATGTTGATTCATTTATCCTTTATAGAGTTCTTTTAGTTAATGGTCTCAAACGTAACCTACTTAGTGTTACCCAATTGTGTGATAATTGTTTAAGGATTATGTTTGAACCAGCAACATGTTATGTCTCAAGGATAAATGACAACAAACTTTATTTTTTGATAGGAGAGTACATAATATTTATGTTATTGATTTAAATTATTTAACTAATAATAATTTTAAGTGTATAATTATAATATTAAATGAATGATGGACTTGGAATAGAAGGCTAGAACATACTAGCATGAAGTTAATCAACAAATTAAGGAAAGACTTAGTTGAAGGACTTCCTAAGATCAACTTCTCTAAGGACATGGTATGTGATGCATGTTAGAGAGGTAAGCAAGTCAAGTCTTATTTCACAGCTAAAAAGAATGTAAGCACTATAAGACCTCTATAATTGCTACACATGGATCTCCTTGGTCTTTCAAGGATTGCCAGCTTAGGAGGCATGCATTTTGCATTAGTCATAATAGATGATTTCTCCAAATACACATGGGTCTTTATCCTCCCTCATAAGGATTCTTGTTTTAATGCATTAAAATCCTTTTGCTAAGAGTATTTAAAACCAAAAGGATTTGAAATCACAACCATTAGGAGTGACCATGGTCGTGAATATGAAAATGCTAAATTTCAAAGTTTATATAAAGAATATAGGATTGTACATAACTTTTCAACACCTAAGACTCCATAACAAAATGGTGTGATGGAAAGAAAAAAAAATAGTCTCTTCAAGAGATGGTAAGAACTATTTTAAATAAGTATAAATTGTCAAAATATTTTTGGATAGAAACTGTAAACACTTCATATTATATCTTAAATAGAGTTCTAGTTACACCTATATTGGAGAAAACTCCTTTTGAGTTGTGGAATAATAAGAAAAGCAAGATTTCATACTTTAGAGCATTTTGTTATAAGTGTTTCATTCTAAACACTAAAGATAACCTTAGTAAGTTTGATTTCAAACTTGATGAAGGAATCTTCTTAGGTTATTCTATTACTAGTGAAGGGTGTAAAATGTTCAATAAGTTAACTCTTATAGTTGAGGAGTTAGTATTTAATAAATCTAGCCAAACTTCAAGAAAAGAAGAAGAAGTTGATGATCTTACAAGTCCTACAAAAGAGCTCAACATTGGAGGATAATGAAAAGGAGATGTAAAAGAAACAAATTGATGATAATGACATAAATGGCAATCCAACTCCTACCAATCCAAGCATAGAGCACATTCAGCTTGAGAAGGATTAGATTTATAAGAAGGACCATCTAAGGGAACTCATCATTGGTGATCCATCAATTTGGGTAACAACTAGATCATCATTAAGGAATGCAAGCAATAATCTTATTTTTGTATCTCTTATTAAGCCTAAAAATATATATGAGGTTATAAAGGATGAGTATTAGGTTCTTGTTATGTAAAATGGGCTCAATCAATTTGAAGGAATTCGATATGGATCTTAGTTCCAAAATCTTAAGATCATTCCATTATTAGAATAAAATGAGTCTTTAGAACTTAGGTAGATGGGCTAGAAGCCATAATTAGGAACAAGGCTCAGTTGGTAGCCAAAGGTTACAACCAAGAAGAAGGAATAAACTATGAGAAACTTTTGCCCCCTATTGCAAGGTTAATTAGAATATTGCTTGCTTTTACTGCATATATAGATTTTAAGCTATTTTAAATGGATGTTAAGAGTGCTTTATTAAATAGTTATATAGAGGAGGAAGCGTCCTAACGTTGGGAATCAGAGTTATGAACTCTTATGGTGCCATTATTATTCCTTATTGTGAGAGACAAGTAACCACTTTCTTTTCTTTAAACTTTATTCTCTTTTTTTTTTAATATCAAACTCGATTTTTTTTTTTTTTTTTGGCTCATACTTTAAACTCGATATTTAGTCATTTCATTAGACCTTATAAGGAAAAGGATATCACACATAATGCACATCAAATTCACAACATTCTATAATGGCACCGTAATAATTGCTATTGACGAGGCTATTTGCACTCAACACCAAAACATTAAAATCACTTAAAGCACTTCTTACATTTAAGTAAAAATTCAGTTTTATTTTCTTCATATTCAAATTTCACTACTTTTCACCGTAAACTTATCAAAGATAAGAACAAATATAAAAACTCATCCTTTGCCCTGACATTTCAAGTTTTTCAATTAAGCAATGCAAATTTTTTGAAAAAAAAAATGTAATCAGTTCATAATTTTCAATTGTTGTGATAATGAATTCCTTATGAACTTCACTCATGCCACATAAAAAAGTAATCAATGTGCAAAAAGAAAAAAAAAAGAAAAAGAAAAATGTCAAGGCTTAATATGGAGGTACACTTTTAAAATTATGTAAAGAAGAACTTAACCTATATATTAATTAATGCGTAAATTGAACCGAAAATATCTTCAACATATACACAAATGAAAAAAAAAAAAAAAGTTGCCATTACATCCATTAAACTTTTTGCATAACAAATGGCCAAAATTAATCATCGACATGATAACAACAAGCTCATGGAATGATTTTCATGTCCCTCAATCTCCCAACCCACATTGGAATACTCTTGAGTGTATCTTGAAACCCAAAAAAGCCCAATTGTCGACTCTTATTCATACTACAAACATGTTGAAGCTTCAAATGCAAGACCATATTAAGGGCATCAAAACAAGTGATATCCTCCATCTTAGTCTTGAAAAGCCCATAGTTTTCAACAATCTCATCCCACACTTTCCACTTATCCCTCATCATCTCAACCCAGTCAAATTTTTCATTCTCATCAAACTCCACAAATCTAACATCAAACACCTTACACAACACCTTCCACAAGCTCTTCCAAGTGAAAACATCACCGTTGCTACAATTAAATGCTTGATTCTTTGGCCCATCTGTCATTGCAGCCCATATCTGTTGCTCAGCTAGTATTCTTGCATCTGAGATATCGCAAAAATGCTCCCACGTGTACTTACTGCCAGGATACCTAAAGGGCAGCCCTTTATACCTGCATATGGTGGCATATACTGATAAAGTAAGAAGAGAGTCATGAAAACTTCTTGAGGATGCACCAAGTATTATTGAAGAACGATGCACAGAATATGTAATGGAAGGTGAATACGAAGCTAATAGATCTTCTAAAGCATAATATAAGTTGGGGTAAGGTAGTCTAGGTGAGTCCTCTATAAACGGTGGCTCGTGATGAACAAGCTGCCCTGCAAATTCAGGATCAAAGATAGGACCCATGTATTGTTTTGTGCCTGTTAGCAAGGTTATATGCTTGAGCCTTGAAGGAGATGCGTATTTTAGCACGTTAAGTACATTAGCTAGCATGGTGGAGTTGATGGTGACATTAGCTTCTTCACTATTCTGAAGTTGTCGGGCAACCCAGAACACATGAGTGACTTGAGAGGATATAGGTGTGAGTTTTTTGGTTGTGTCGTTTTGGTCTAGAGCATCTAAACCTATAAAATGGTCGAGCAAAGAAGAAGGGAACCAGGTTGGTAATGGTCTTCTTGCTATTCCATACACTTTCCATGGGCTACCTAGGACTGTTGGGTTCTTGAGAGATTCTACCAAGCTCAAGCCTACCATTCCTGTGACACCGACGATCAAGGCAACTGAAACTGATGATGATGATGGATCTGAATTTTCATTCTCCATGTCGGTCATAGACAATCAATAGATGTATGATTATTCCACGAGTCTTGAAGGAAAATGGGTGGCTCTTTCCGGATGAGGAGACAGAATTAGCAATGGAAATCCGAGAGATGTAATGGTGAGTGGTGACTGAATGAATGAAATGGAACGAAGATGATGAACGTGTGGCTGCCGTTAGGATATATATATATATATATATATATATATACAAGCACCATAGAGTTAAGGTTTTGACAATTATGGAGCTGTGAAATTTTTTATGATAGAAAGGTCTCAGCAGTTTTAACTGTATTAGCAAAAATGTATTCAACATGATAATACTATTAACGTTAATAATTGTTGTATGGCATCATTGTGGGATCCATAATAATAATTGTTTATTTTAAATTATTAAAAAAACTAAAGAGTTTGTAATCAAAATAGAATAAAATAAAATTAGAAAATTTACAAAATCCTCTCCATATCAATTAGCCGTTTTCCATCCATCATTACCTAAAAACATTGAGTTATAGATTTCATCAACATCATCTGCAATATCGTACTTCTTATCAATCTCACTCTTCACTATATTAAGGAATGCATAATCCAAGTCTTTCATCTTTTGTAAATATTTTTTATTAGCTCAAATACTCTGAAACTCAAGTAAAAAAGCTCTAATACTTTTTCAACACAAATAGTGTATTATTTGTAAATGAAAACACAATAAAAGCGAAAAAAACAAGTGCAAAGATATTGATTCACCACAAAAACCAACCCTCTTTGTTTTCACAGTGAGCCTTTACAAATGTCATATAAGTAAACACTTCGACTTCAAGAGCAGAGCACCGATTTGACGCTTATGATGATAATGGAATTGATAGCGATGATGCTATAGTGTCGTATAAGAGATAGATTGTATGCTTTTATGACTGTTAATAGTGATCAAAAGAGGATCAAATAATGCGTTTTGGGAAAACTAATTTTATTTTTAATGGTTCAATAATGGTCATCGGCATCTGGAACCCAGGACGAAGATAGTGAAATTCGGTATATAATTGCAGATTCTAGATCTAGATGTAATGCTGTCCCTTTTAAAAAAGATTTTAAGTGGTCTATTTATTGATAAATTAATTTATTTATTTAAATTAAGTAGTTTAATAATATTCAAACTCTAAATAATATCACAACAATTATTGATTATAGTTAATTATTTCTTAAATAGAAGAAAACAATTTAAAATATAACTAAATTAGGGTTCTTAGCCTATTCAATATATAAAGATCTGTGATTATACTATCAGATTATTGATATTTTACGTTAGTTTTGGTATAAGTTAGAAGGTTTTATTCCGTGTTTCACTTGAATAATTATGCCTTGAACATCAGGTATTTATAACTTCAACTAAACTTAATTTATATTTATAAAATTTTTTACTTTAGTAGTGGTATCAAAGCCTTACTTTAGCCATATTGCTCAGTATTATATATGGGTTAACAAGATTTGTGTTCAAATTTAGATTTTGGTACTGCTTGACTGTTTTTAATTTTACTCGTTTATTTCTTTTAATATATTTAATAGAAACCCAGTTTCAGGTTGTTGATATTTTGAATTCCAAGTTGTCATTTATCAAAATATTGTTGATGTTTTTGTTATTTTTGAAAATGGACGATGTATATGTTCCTGCAAACAGATGAACCAATTTAGATATTATTAAATCCCATAATAAAGTGGTCATAACCTTTGCAACCTATCTCATAAATTTCACAAAGTTCATGGTCAAACAAATCAGTCCCATATCCTGTCGAATCATGCCCAAACAATATATACGAGAAGAAACAAACAAAAACGTCATTTAGAACAGCCCCTTAACATATGTTCTATGGTTCGGCTGAACCAGCGAGATTCGATTCTCCTACCCGGTTGAAGATTTAATTCTGGGTTTTTATAAATTCTTACCAAGCATAATCCATTGGCAATTAACTACAAATAATGATAAAAATAATAATAATAATTATTATTATTATTATTATTATTATTATTATCAGTAGACAATGTAAGTTCTGATTTCGATAAAAGTTTTGATTTGAACAAATCTGTTTTAGGTGTAGTTTTGTGTTTCACGTCCACCAGCCATTAAAAAAAAGGAAAATAGAGTTCTTCGGCATTAGGTTTGAGGCTAACCAAATATTTGTTATTGATCAGTTTCGTATGATTAAACAACAAATATATTCATTGGCTCTGTTATTTATGACAACAAACATTTGCTAGTTACATGCTAAACCTAAAACTGATAGTATAATACCCATCTGGCAAGTGAGATTAAATAACAATATTGTTGATGACAATGACCAGGAAATATATCCAAGTATAGTCCAATTATTTTAGGGTTATGGTAAATTCACATATTTGTTAGACATCTCATATTTGACATTAATATATTTTGTGATTCAAATGGGATTAAACAAATTAAATGTATATTGAATTGTTCATTTAAATAGATGTCATACTTTTATATTATATTTTATCTTATGAATAGCCACAACGTTCCAAATAATGAAATATCTATGGTTACTCATGTATATATTTAAGACTATAAAATGAATGATATCTATATACAACTAATTTATAGAAATAATTATCTGACCCATAGGAAAGTAATTATTTTCTTATAAGTTAATTGTAGTAAGATAATGAATTTTGAATAGAAAATTAAAATTCTTAGGCCCTCATGTATAGATTATTTATTTTGCATTTATCAGAAACTAGTTTTGCAATATAGATTGGTGAAATTATGCATGTTGCTACCTTTGCCCATGTAGAGGAAAAATTTTGCCATTAATTTCAGATTTCATAGCATGAAATTTATTATGTTTTCTTGGTCTAATGCAGTCTTTTCTACTACCTTAGTGAATAATTCTAATATTCCAATACTAAGTGGTGACAATTTTGCTGAGTAGAAAGAACAAATTTTTTTATCACTTGGGTGCATGTATCTTGACTTGGCAATTCGTGATGATGCACCATCTGCTCTCACAGAATCAAGTACGTCATTATAGATTTCTCAATGTGGGTAAGGGGAGAAATTCAATTGCTTAAGTATGATGCTTGTGAAGGCTCATGTAAATAAGAGAATTATGGGTTCAATTCCAGAATGTGAGAATGTCAAAGATCTCATGAAAGCAATTGAAGAAACAATTTGTTACTTCTAATGAGGCATTAGCAAGCATGCTCTTGAAGAAACTTTCAGGAATGAAATTTGACAATTTTAAAGGAGTATGCGAGCACATTATGGGGATAAGAGACATTGTTGTTCAACTTAAATCTTTCAAAATTGATATTTCTAATTATTTTCTTATCCATTTCATACTAAACTCTTTGCCTATATAATACAGTCCTTTCAAAATATCCTATAACATACATAAAAAAAAAAAAAAAGATTGGTCTGTCAATGAACTTTTGACCATGTGTGTGTAAGAGGAAGAAAGGCTAAAACATGAGAAACTTAATATAAAGCATGAAAGTGCTAATCTTGTGACTTGTGGAAGGGACAACAAGAAAAATAGCAAACATCTTCTCAAAGGGAAGAAGGATGCAAAGGTTCCAATGAAGAAATATGGCAATAGGGATGCATGCTTATTTTGGAAGAAAAAAGGACATGAAGGACTATATCAACTACAAGAATGGCTTGAAAAAAAAAGGTACATTTGTATCCTTAGCATGTTATGAGTCTCTTTTGGTTAATGTTCCAAATAATACTTGGTGTATTGATTCTAGTTCTACAATTCACATTGTCAATACCATGTAAGACTTTCTTAGCCAATAGGAAAGAGCAATACATCTATTCAGACAATCAGATGTGTTCACAAGTTAAAGCTGTGGGGACCTTTAGAGTAGTTTTAGAAAATGGTTTTGTTTTATATACTGAAAACACTTTTTATGTTCCTTCATTTTCAAGAAATTTAGTTTTAATTTATAAACTTATTAAACATGGATTTAGATTAATTTTGAAGACTCTAGGTTTCATATGTTCAAAAATAAAAGTGTTATCAGTACTAGATGTTTGGTAGATGGTTTATATAAATTTAATTTGGACCTCAATTATGAAAGCAATTTTTTAGACATGCATGGTGATTATATTGGCATAAAAACATAGTATTATTAATGAGAACTCATTCAGTTTGTGGCATAGGAGATTAAGACATATCTCTATAGAGATAATCAAAAGGTTAGTGAATGATGGAGCTCTCAAAACCCTTGAATTTACTCGTCAAGGTACTTGCTTGAGTTGCATAAAGGGAAAGCAAACCAACAAGTCCATAAAAGGTGCCAAAAGGAGTTCTAAAATTTTAGAGATCATATGCACAGATATATGTGAACCATTCAATATTCCTTGTCTCAATGGGCATAAATATTTTATTTCGTTTATTGATGACCATACAAGTTATATGTATCTCTATCTTCTAAATGATAAAACAAAGGCAATTGACGTCTTTAAAACATATAAAGCAAAAGTAGAGAAACAAGCACAAAAGAAAATCAAAATAGTAAGGTCATATAGAGGTGGGGAATACTATGGAAGGTACATATAGAAGGGACAATTGATGGATCCATTTACTAAGTTCCTTCAAAATGAACGTATAATTAGCCAATATACTATGCCTAGTGCACCACAACAAAATGGTGTAGTTAAAGAAGGAATCGTATGCTTATGGACATGGTGAGAAGCATGATTAGTTATATTAATATACCTCTATCATTTTGGAGTGAAGCTTTGAAAACTGTAGTATACATCTGAAATAGAGTTCCATCAAAGGTTATTTCTAAAACACCATTTGAATTATGGAAATTATATAAACCTAGTTTACATCATTTTCATGTATGAAGATGTCCAATTGAAGTAAGTGTATATAATCCAAATTAAAAAAAAAAAATTGGATCCAAGGACAATTGGTGGATATTTCATTGGTTACGCACTAAACTCAAAAGGATATAAATTTTATTATCCAAATCATTCTCTTAGAATTGTTGAAGCTGGAAACACTAAATTTCTTAAGATTTTTTAATTTAGTGGGACTGATTTTCCTCAAAAGTTTGAATCTGAGGAAGTGAAAGATTATACAGTAAGTCCCACACTAGGTATGGAATTGGGTTTTCTTCAAAATAACCATTCAAATTTTAAAGAACAACTAATTCAAGAATAATTACTCCTTGAAGAGCAAGTTAATGAACAACAAGAATAAGTTCATAAGGAACAACCAATACAACAAATAGTGGGAGTGAGAAAATCATTAAGAGAAAGAAGGTTGGCAGTATCTAGTGACTATATTGTATATCTACAAGAGTCTGATTTTGATATTGGACCAAAAGATGATCTTATTTCATTTTCAAAGGCAATGAATGGAAGTAATTGTAAACTATGTTTTTAGTGCCATCAAAGAAAAGATGGAATCTATGGCTAAAAATAAAGTTTGGGAACTCATTTGTTACCAAAAAGAGTAACAACCATTGGTTGTAAGTGGGTTAATAAAACCAAGAGAGACTCTTTAGGTAATATCGATTAATGTAAAGCTATATTAGTAGTTAAAGATTTCACTCAAAAGGAAGGCATCAATTATCATGAAACCTTTTCTCCAGTTTCAAAGAAGGATTCATTTAGGATAATCATGGCCTTAGTAGCTTATTTTTAACTAGAGTTACATCAATGGACGTAAAGATGACATTTATGAACAGAGATCTTAAGTAAGTGGTATACATGAAACAATCTGAAGGTTTATATCAAGAATGTCACGTAGTTTGCAAATTAAGAAAGTCAATGGAATAGAAAATTTCATAATACTTTAACGTCACTTGGTTTTAATGAAAACATTATTGATGATGTGTATACCTTAAAGTTTGTGAGAGCAAATTCATTTTTCTAATTCTATATGTTGATGATATTTTGCTAGCCAGTAGTGACTTAGGTTTACTACGTGAAACAAAATGCTTTCTTTCTAAGAACTTTGAGATGAAGGATATGGGTGATGCGTCATATGTTATAGGCATAGAGATTCATATAGATAGATCCTTAAGAATATTAAGTTTATCTCAAAAGGCCTACATTAGCAAAAGTTTTGGAAAGATTTAGAATGCAACATTATTTTTCTGCACCGACACCCATTATTAAAGAGGACAAATTCAGTCAAGCTCAAATTCCACAAAATGAATTGGAAAAGGAAAGGATGAAAGATGTATCATATGCATCTGCAGTAGGAAGCTTGATGTATGCTCAAGTTTGTACAAGACCTGATATCGGGTGTGCAGTAGGAATGTTTGGCAAATATCAAAGCAATCTAGGATTGAATCATTGGAGAGTTGCTAAAAAGGTTATGAGATATTTGCAAGAGACCAAGAATCATATGCTTACGTACAAATACTATGACCATTTGGATATTATTGTTCAGATTTTGGTGGATGCATGGATATTATAAAATCTACTTCTGGATATATCTTTCTTCTTATTGGAGGAGTTGTATCTTGAAAAAGTGTTAAGCAGACAATAGTTGCTTCATCCACTATGGAAAAAAATTTATTGCATGCTATGAAGCTACATCACAGGCGTTATGTTTGAGAAATTTGGTTTCGTGTCTAAAAGTTGTCAACTCAGTAGAAAGACCATTGAAGACATATTATGACAACTTTGTAACACTCTTTTTCTCTAAAAATGACAAGAGTGGAAGTCGCAACAAACATATAATTAGGGATCATGTCAAGAAGCATGAAGTGGATATCCAATATATTAGTATAGAACTCATGATTGTACATCTTATGAGCAAAGCATTCTTGGCTAACTAATATAAGGATCGTGTGGATCATATGGGGCTTGTTAGTTTATTAAGGTTTTGATTATGTTTTTTGCTTCTTGAATTGAGATTTCGATTTATATTTTGGACAATAAGAACATATTTTTTGTGCACATAAGTGATGTTGTTAGGACCAAAATGGATTGTAGAATTACCATTTATTAAGTAAATCCATTGATAGTTGTTTTGAAAATTTTATACATAGTAATGTACGAAAAGAAATATTTGTAGATCATGAGATATGATGTCATAATTCTTGTATAAAATTTTCATTTAAGAAAAGGTGTTAAAGTTATTTCTAGAGTTTGGCAATATTATAGTATTCAACTATTATGGTTTTCAAGTAGACCAAGTGAGAGAATATAATACACATCTCTTTTAAAAAAGTTTAAGTGGTCTATTTATTGATAAATTAATCTATTTATTTAAATTAAGTAGTTGGATAATAATGAAACTCTAGATAAAATCACAACAATTATTGATTAAAGCTAAGTGTTTCCTTGATGATAGGAAACAATTTAAAACATATCTGAATTAGGGACTCTAGCCTACCCAATATTCAAAGGTTTGTGATTGTATCATTAGATTATCGACATTCTACGTTACTTTTAGTATAGTCTAGAAGACACTAAATATAAAGGTGTTTTATTTCACACTTCTTGATCTACTTGAATAATTATAATTGAAGCATCGGGTACTTATAACTTTCGCTTAACTTAAATTATATTTATAAAATTGTTTGCTTTATTTTTACACTAGAATTTTTCAAAGTATCAATAGAAGACTAAAATGACGTGTAGTTTTATAGATTTTTGCGCAATTTTTTACATGAAATTTAAAAAGAGGTGGCAATTTAATATTTCTGTGTTTTGCAGATTTTTGTGCAAATATTTATGTAAATTCGAAAAGAGATGACAATTTATTTTTTATGTAATTTTATAGATTTTTGTGCAGATTTTTTATGTGAAATTTGAACGGAGCTGAAAATTTGATTGTTTTATGTAAATTTGTAGATTTTAATTTGATGTTGATTATAAATTCTTTAATATTTTTAATAATTTAAAAATATGTAAAAAAATATATTATTATGGATCTCATAATAATGTCACCTGAGTATAAATAAATATATGTATTGCCATATCAGCAATAATGAGTGTGTTTGGCCCTTTTTACTAGTAAAGTCAAACCACAGAGACCTTTTTGTCAAAAAAATTTCACTGGCTTATAAGTATAAAAGCATTCAACCGCAGAATACCTTATAATACTTTTCCCAAAAAATGTTGAAATAAGTTATTGCTATATTAATTTATCTTAAATAAAAGTTAGTATTGAGAATTTGATTTTTTTTTGTTTAAAATAAATTTCTTTTGCATTTTCTTCTTTGCTATTTATAGTAAAAATATTAGATTTAAATTAATAAAAATATTAATTTGTAAAAAATTTAAAATAATTTTTATTTAGAAATTAAATTTATAAATAATTTAATTCAAAACTCGAACATTGTCCAGAATTTATTTCTTTATCATGACTTGACATCAATATAAAACAGTCCTAAAACTACTCAAGTTTGAAATAAATTTAAAAATAAATTTATCTAAATTTATCCAATCAATTTTAGATATTTATAATCCTTAATTGAGTACTTATTCATAATAGAAAATATTATAGATTTAAATTCTACTTTTCTTTTCTTGAAATATTTTTTATAAAAGAATTTACACCTTTGTCTCTTGTATTTTAAACAGGAAAAATGCATGTATAGCGAGAGCTACACTTACATTTAGTGTACTTAATATCATATTTGACAACCTTGGATGTTATAATATCATATATAAAATTTATTTAAATTAGCACAAAAAGTGAACAAATGAATAAATAGATTTTATATCTGAAATAAAAAAAATTTGTATTCAAATTTGAAATATATAATTTGTTTAAAATGTAAACTAAGTGAATAAATTCAGTATACAAAATATGAAACAATACACGATTTAGTGTAATTATTATTATCATCAGAATTATATTTGACTCATTACTAATTTTTTAAAAAAAATATAAAATATGAACTAAAGATAAAATTTAATAAAAAGATAAAAAAAATTAATTATGCAAGTGAATAAATTATATATTTAATATTTTTTAAAAAATAAAATAAAAGTTAAACGGGTCGAGAAGGGTAACAACATTGTCGCCCCTCGGGACACCTATCACTATTCTTGAAAATATATATTTTTATATCCTTATCACATCTACACATATTTAAAGACTAATAATTGGACTTTCATGTGCTTAGAATACAAATTTCAACTTTATCCTAAAATTTTAAATTATTTGTTAAAAATGTATCTGTCAAATGATAATGAACAATACTATTCAATAATATTATACTTCCTCTAAAATTTTATAAAAACATTTATAATGATTATAAACTTTTTTTTTTTTAAGAATTGTGACCAATAAAATTTGCTTCCGTAAATATGTGGTAACAATATAATTAGACTGGAGGTCGCATGGTGCCAACCGAGCGGTATGGTCGCAGTTCAATTTTTATTGAATGACGTGGAAAGATTATCCAATTATGTAAAATATTTTGGCGCTTTTACTGATTTCAGTATTAATCTCGCCTTTTTTTTCCACTTTTTCCAAAATAGCCTTATTTTTTTTTTATTTCATCCTTTTATTTTCTTTTATTTATTCTCTTATGGCTATAAAAATTAGTTAAATTGTGAACTTACGCATATCATTATTATAATAATAAATTTATAGGAATTTAATATTTATGATTATTAAATAATTAATTATTAAAAATTAATATATATAATAATTAAAATTTATTATTTATGAAATTATTATTAAGTAAATAAATTATAATTAAATTAATATACTAAATTTCAATAATAAAATTATTTTTCAATGTAAAATAAAAAATTCATAATTTTATTTTTTATTTATCATTTTTTATATTTTTAGTTTTTAAATTTTTTCTTATTATATATAAAACTAAATTACAATTATTATGAACGTTAATAATTTTTATATTATTAAATTTTTAAATTATTTTATATAAAAATTCCTATAATGTTAAATTTTTTATATTTTTTATTAATTAAAGAATCTAAATATTTAATTATTAAATTATTTGATACATGATAAAATAAAAATATATTATATTATCACTTCTTAAAAAAATACTATATTATTAATACAATTACTTAGCAAATGAAAATACTCATTTCAAGCTGTGTTTCAGACTAGAATATAGTAAAACCATATAATAATATATTATCATCATTAGATTTCAGAATGGCATTTTTTTAAGAAAAATTAATCATTAAAGAATAATAAATTTATAATTTAATTTAATTCGTATTAATCTAGTGGTAAATGAAGTTTCATAATAGATATCATATTCAAATTTCATTAATATAAAATACTCTCTCCCTAACATTAAAAAACATAATTTATAAATTATAAATTGTACAAATAACATTAAAATTAACATAATTTATATTTTAATATGTGTATTTAGGTTAAATTTGATTTAATAGAACTTATTAGAAAATTATATAAATAATATATTTAAATTAATTTTTACTGTATAAATATGATTAACCTGATGATATAGTCTTTCTTAAACTAAATTATAAATTTCAGTCAATTATAATTTTAAGATTTCAAATGGAAAAATCACCTCGACAAAAATTTAAGGATAAGAAATTTTAAAAGTCCAGGTAATGTTTAGTTGAAGATTTTAATGAAAAATTGAGTTGGAAAATAGTGATAAAAGAATTTTCAGCTATTAACTAGTTATTGATATTGTGTACTAATAAGTATTTACCTAGCATTTTAAACTTTCAAGAATTATATCTATTAAGAATTTCATAATTATCAAAATATGAAACTTAGATGTAAGGAAAGCTTATATTATGTCTAAGTTGTTATAAATTCATGGGTCTATGAAGGAGTATAGATACATTGACCAGGAATAATGTATACACTCATGAGTTTAAAACTACATTAAATTCAAAATTTTAAAATAATGAATTTATAGTATTGATCATTTATATGCATTTTATTTGCTCCATATTTAATTTGTGTGAAATACACACTTTACCATAAAGTGAGAAATAAGAAAATTTAAAAAGAAAAATTAGTCTGATTAAAATTGATAAAACTAAAAATTAGATAGTATCTAAAATTAGGAACTAAACAATTGTGATAAAAAAAAAAAAAAGAAAATTTAATGATTTTAATACTAAAAATTTATAAGTGTTAAACTATTAATGATTTTAATGCTGAAAATTTATAAGAGTTAAACTATCAATTAATTTTAAATATTAAATTAAAAATAAATAATAAATAAATTTGTAAGTGATTGAAATAGTAACATCAACGATTATGATGATAAAGCTTATACATATAGTGATTCTAATGGTGGTGAAAATTATAGTAGTGATAGCTGCAGCATTGATAATAGAGATTGGTTACACATATTTTAATATATATTTTCTTATAAATATTCAAGGATTAATATAAGGGGTAAAATTAGAATCAATATGCATATAAATAGTTTATAATTAAGTCAAGTTATCTTACATATTGCATTAGAGTTTTTTTTAGAGTGGAAAGGTATAAGAAGGAATGAAATAAAAATATGTGGAATGAAATGTAACTACTTAAAGTTTTTTCATTATATTCTTTAACCTCCGATTTGGAAGTTAAGAAAAATAAACATTTAGAAGAAAATGGATGTAAACTTTTAACCTCCATTTAAATTTAAAAAAAAAAAACTCAAAAATAAAATTTTCATCTCTTAATTCTCTCTTATTCACTCCCATGCGGGCTCTTAGTGTGACTATTGACTATTAAATTTTTTGAAAACATCTTCTTCAAAAAATTAGTAAAATTTTGAATATTAATCCCCACATGTAAAGGTGGTAAATGGGCTAAGTCAATTTCAGATTTGATTAATTTTTCAGTCACATCTGTATTTAGATGAATTTGGGTTAGGTTATCGTGTTAAAGTACAAAAATAAATTTAATTATTTTTGAATCAAATAGGATCGCTCATACTTTTAAATGTTTTTAAGTAAAAAAATATAATTTTAATTTTTAATAAATTTTAAATTTTAAATTAAATTAAATTCAAGTGAATTCAGTTCATGTTAAAATTAGACAAATTTCAATTGACCACTTTGTCAAGTTGGATTTAACTTGAAGCTTGTTTTGGATTCAAAGTTATTTTGATTTTTTTTTAGTTGAGTTCAAATCTTTTTTTTTTTTTTTTTAGATTTTCAAATCAAGTAAAAAATATCACTTTTACTCACATGTTTTTAATATAAATTTTTTCGTAAATAATTAATGTGCAACATCAAAGTCAAAATCATAGATACTTACAAATAAATTATTTACATTAATCAAATCATAAACAATTTCATTATATATATATATATATATATATAGAGAGAGAGAGAGAGAGTACGGAAAGGATAATGTTGAACATTTAGATACTAAAACTGATATTTTATTTATATTTTTAATTTATGTTTTCTTATAAATATTTGAAAAGTAATATTAAAATCAAAATAACATATCCTCACATATAAATTATTAATATTAGATGTTTGATAATCTTAGTGTAACTATTAATATCATAATAAGTGAATTTCAAAACCAAAATTTAAAATTTCGTTAAAAAAATGTCATTTCATATGCATCTCATCTATAAGTCTTCTTATGAAAATATGTTCACCTTATGTTGGATGATTTATTTTAATCTATGAAAAATTCTTCATTTTTATTATACATATTAAATCCTTATAGATATAATTACTTTTTCTCCTTATTGTATTACAATGAAATTTTTTTCTTATTCATGGAAAATGAGTGATTAACCTTTACAAATGGATACTAATATTTGAATGGAAGATTTTTTAAAATTTTTTTTCATTCATAGTGCTAATAACCTATAACTCTTTTTTATGAAAACTTGTAAGTTTGTATCATAGACTATTTAATCCTTCATAAATGGCACATTGCTTGAATAGCTATTCTTTAATTTATTTTTTCATTCTTTTTACACTAAACCTATAACTCTTCTTATGAAACTTACCAACTTAATAATGTGGGCAATTTATTTTTAGTAATGAAACTCTTTTATATTTTAGAAAACTATGAGCTTTAAATTTTTGAATTGTTGGGATACAAGTCGGATTATGAGAATTGTATTAGTTTCATCCCAAAAAAAAAAAATAAAGATAGTAATGTTCAAAAGAGGGCAAAGGCTATATAGCCAATTAGATGGCTATACAACCAACTTACATGATTGTACAACCATCTTACCAAATGTCAAGCAAAGTGAAGCTTTTAGGATATGACCTTGTTTGTCCAATTGATTATACAATCGAGGAGTTGGTTGTACAGTTAATCTCTTGGTTATACAATTAATTTTAAAATTCTAAATTTCAGAATATTTATTGATCCTCTCTGGAGATGGACACGGAGGATAAGGATCAAATGCATCATGTGCACATAGCACAAGTGTAGGCATTATTAAGTTTAATTAGATGTCAAACAATGAAAAAATTAAATTACATTGATAAACTTTCTAATAAGAGTTAGATAAAGCTACAAGTGTAGCTAAAAATGTATATCATGATATTTAAATATAAATTAATTAATTATAGAATTAATGAATTAAATTGGATTTAATTTATTCTTCTTTAAACTTATTGATTTGAAATATGTAACTTATATTTAATTTCAATATAGAGGCCAGGCTCATAAGGGTTTGGGAATGACTATGGTTAGCTACAACCCTCCATGGTGAAGATAGAGTTACTCCTTAGTGAAATCACATAAGAGATATTACTCTCGTCTTCATAGGTTAATTTTAATTATTGTTAGGAATTAATGATAATTCATGGGATGAGAATTAATAAAATTTTAAATTTTCATTTTCACTGCATATAATCTAGATTATCTAGGTAATAAGATTCTCAATAATGGCATTATAGCTAAATTAATGTATATAATAATGATTTTATTATTTATGTGATTAAAATTTTATAATTTAGATTAGTTTTCTGCTATAATTTAACAATTCAAGATTAATAAAAAATTTTCTAAAATCAATTTTCATAATTAATTAGAATATTTATAATAGTTATGAGAAATCTAGCTTGCATGAAATTAAGTTTTGTGCTTGCTAATTGGGTTCTCTCTCTGTGTTGCAATTTGGATAATTACAATAATTGATTGAAATTATTTCATATATTATCCAAAACTCTAAAATAATAAGTTTGGGAATTTAATTATTGAATTATGCCATTTCTTATTCCTTTTTAATATAGCTCGTCAAATTAGTTGCAAAACCTAAACTTATGAATTCTAGAGTACATAATTAACTTAATTGTTAAGTTTTTGTATATAGTTTTGCAATCTTCTATTTTAGATAATAATATACATATTTTTGGGTCTTTAAAATTGATTTTAATAATTAAAGACTTGATTATATCACTGTCCAAAATTTTTCTCAATCAAAATCAGTTTTCTTGCAAAACTAATTGTGTAGGACTCAATAATTGATCTAGTCTTATTTGGATGATTATGGGTCAATTTTTATTATTAAAAATCACCATTATTGACTTGAAAAGCTGCTAGAATTACACAAAAATTATAGTTAAAGGTAGCTAAATAAATAAAGTAGCTTGCTTATAAAGCAAGAATTTAGGGCGCCAATGCTGCCCATGCTTGAAGGCCTTCGTGTCTTCTTTAGTTTGAATTTTCACCATGATTAAAGCCTATTAAGTTTCTATAATGTCAACAAATTGAATTTTGAAATAAAATTAAAAGGAATGGATAAGGAGAAGAAATAGAAGCAAGCTTCTAAATTTATGGCGCCTAAAGTTTAAACATGGCCAATTCGGCCTGGTTTGATAGGTGGCCTAAATGACTGCTCTTCCTTTCTCTTGGGGCATCCATAAGTGATTGTAAGAGTCTTTGACCATATGCTAAAGGTTAAAACTCCTTGGCTACATGTTTTAAGGATTTATAAAAGAGGGAGAAACCTCCTATGATGAGGATTAATAATTCTGTCTTTTTTCTAATTGGTTACAAATTTTGATCGGTTACTTGTTTTCTATGATATAATAATTAATTTTTTTTAAAAAAAAACAGCCAGAGTAATTCATTAATCAATAGAATAGTCAAAAGCAATTACAGTGGCTGGCCATATAGGGCAACAATAAAAAAAAATAGAAGGTTCATTCAAAGAAAGTGCATTCGTAGCAGCAACATGAGCCACAAAATTAGCTAACCACCTAACAAAAACGAACTTTGAATTAGAAAAAAGTTGGCAGCCAACGTTAGGCAATTAGCCAGGCAGGTGCCCAATAGTGAAAAATCACAAGTCTTAGACTTTAACAAATAAACAACATTGAAACAATCCGAATAAAAAATAACATCACCAAGCCGTAAAACTCTTGCCAGTTTGACTGTTTCTTCCATAGCGAATAGTTCAACATACTCAAGGGATAAAATATGGTCACATGGAACAGAAATTGTCACAAGAAAGTTATTAACATCAAATATTACTACATCTACCCCACCTTTTCTCGTGATTGAGAACAAACCATCCACAAAAATTTTATGGCACTTTAAAGCAAATATCTGACAGATAGAAGGAAGAGGTGGTGCTGACCAAGAGACAAGCGAATTGTAAAGTTTTAAAGCTCAGCCAAGTAACTGGTTGCCTAAGTGATCTGGCATTCAGCTGACTAGGAAGAACCACCATGCAATCTATAATTTCGAGCATTATAATTAGTCCACAACAAAAGCATAAATAAAGCGACTCGGTTAATCCCCTGAGAAGCTTTAATCCTAAGAAGGAGTTCCATGCAATTAGTAAGAGGTTATTATGCATGAGCCAAGGCAAACATCGATTTTTGCCAAAATGGGGCGACACCATTACAGGTCCAAAGGGCATGAGTAGAGCTTTCCTCCACCAAGAGACACACTTGGCATAAGGTAAATGCCATTGGGAATGATGAGATGCCAACTTACTTCTTAAAGGAAGAATGTCAAGAGCACGCCTCCAAATAAAGATCTTCACCTTAGAAGGTAAACTCAAAGCCAACGAAATTTCCAAAAAGCCCTAAATGATGGACTAACCTTGTTCAGATACCTCTCCCACATTACTAAGTGGTGAGCACGTTTGATCGTAAAATCCCCTCCTTTATTATAAGACCAAAATAAATGATCATTGTATTGATAAACCGGGCTAGGCAAGGATAAACTTGCTGATGCAATTTTTAGAGAAAAAAAATGCATGAATAATAAATGAATTCTAGTGGCCATTTGGTAATAAAAGAGAAGAAATGTAGGCACTGCAATCCAACACACCCGCCATTAGCAAGATATATACTGAGAGGCCAAACCAGGAATCCAATGATCAAAGAAAATTCGGTGTGAACACCATCATCTATAGACTAGCCTAACCATTTCTTCAAGAGCTTTAACCCCCAGACCATGCTCCTCCAAATATAGGAACAACCAGGCCACACATGAGCATCCAAAAAGCCATTAGGTTTAACATATAGGGCATATAATACTTTGGCAACCAGTGAATTAGGGAATTAAAGAAGGCACCAAAATTGCTAAGCAAGAAGAGATTGCATAAAATTAACCAGTTTTTTGAAACCCAAACCATCTTTCTCCTTAGGTAAATAAAGGAAATCCTAAGACTTTCAAGCCTAAAATCCTATGACTTTCAAGCCTACTTTTTCCATCCATACTTCCCCACCAAAAGTTACTACTCAAGCTCTCTATGTCATCATGGATACCAATGGGCCACTTAAAAACTGACATAAGATAGGTCGAAATTGATAGGATCACAGATTTAATAAGTACCTCCCATCTACCAATGGAGAAAAAGTTTAAAACTCCATCCTAAAAGTCAGTTGGCAATGTGATCACAAATATATGCAAATTTACACCTTTTATTCTTGCCTACCAAAGATGGAACACCAAGACAAGCCTCATGACATTGCATAACCTGAATCCCAAAGATCTCCTTGATTTAAGGAGCAATAACTGTTGGAATTTTTATGTGGGTTAATATTAATTATGGATTTATTTTAATTATTTATAAAACAGACTGAATAATATAGTTTATTGATTTGGAGGTAAGCCCAATTAAAATGTGATCAATTGAGTTATGGGCTTGTGACACCTTTTGTGGGTTGATATGGAAGACGGTCAGTGTATGCATGTTTTAACATGAACTTGTGATGGGTTGGCCGGTTAAAATTTATTATAAATAGGCTAGGTACCCTCTCCTGCCTTCAAAATTGACAACCTTAGTTGATACACCCATTGTAGTCGTCTTGTGAGAGGTCAATGAGAGAAAGACTTATCTTTCGTTTTCAACCCTTTTGATCTATTATCTCAGTGTTGTAATCATGCTCAAAACAATTTGGGATTCAACGCGCAGACAGGTACGCAATTTGTTTTCGCTTAATTGTTAATGTTGGTGTTCTAAATTTATGTACTAGATCCTGAATTAAATTCTTACATGTGGTATCAGAGCATGAAATTGTACATGATTTAGAACCCTAAATATTTTTTATTGTTAATAAAAAAAATAAAAAGAGGATGTGTGTCGTGGGTCTCAAACCCACGACCGCAAGGTCGGTAGATTTTGAGCTTTGTTGACTGAGCTAGGTGATTTACTTGTTCATTTCTTATGCGGGCAAATATTTATATAAGCATACTTATATTCATGTTCATCATGGTGTATTTTAATTTTATTTCAATAATTATTAATATATATACATATAAATATTTAGGTAGTTTGTATATATAGTTAATTGTCAATTTATTATTTAGTAATATTAATTTTGTGATAAAATTAAAAAAATAAATAATAAATATTTGTTTTGCACATATATGAGAAAATAATCGTGTTTGAAATTAAGGTAAATTGTGTTTGGTACCTTGTGTATCTTTTATATTTGTGTTTAGTATGTACTTTAATTGGGCTATTATAAATCTCTAATTAAAAATAATTTTATGGGTTGATGTAGGTGTTACCGCCAAAGTGGGACATCCATTGAAATTCATAGAGTTATTTTTTATTTTTGCGAAGAGATAATTCCAAATCAATGTATAATGATATGCCCAAAAGGGGTTATTATATGCATTGATTTTGGGAGTACTTGTTGGAATGAAGAGATAATTCCAAATTAATGTATATAATAATCTGTCCAAAGAGGATTATTGGATGCATTGATTTTGGGAGAGCTTGTTGAGATGAAGTTATTTGTACTTAGAGTTACATTAGTCTAGAGAGTCTGTTTACCCAAAGGGGATAGATTTCTCAAAACTAATGTGAACTCAATTGTATGCTTCATAACCAGAAATTCTATTGCATATGAATGTTTTGCGTAAAGGGGAATATGTAGTTATGCCAAAATTTTCTAGATTGTGTAAATCATAAATTTGATTTTTGTATATAGCCCAATTCTAATAAATGTTTTTGTTTTGTTACAAACAGTCTCATTTAGTCTCAACAACAGTACTGCAACTGTTGAACTCTTGACTAGCACCAACTTTAAGAGGTGAAAAGATGATATTTTATTTGTCCTAGGAATGAGTGAGATTGATTATGCCCTTTATGAAGATGAGCCTACTAAACCCACCCGTGAGAGTAATGCTAATGAAAAAGAACTTCATGTCAAATGGGAGAGATCAAATCGTTTTAGTCTTATGGCTATGAGCAAAAATATTCTTGAATACCTTACAAGTAGTTTGTTCACTAATGTTACTACCAAAGCTTTTCTTACTGTTGTAGAAGATAGATACTTTGTATCTGACAAGGCTGAGTCTGGGACCCTAATGAGTCAGTTAACTAGTATGAGATACAATCAGAGTAGGAATGTGAGAGATTACATTTTGAATATGGTTCACCTTCAAACCAAACTTAATAGTCTTAAGCTTAAGATTTCTGATGAATTTGTAGTTTACCAAGCTTCAAACACCTTGCCTCCTGAATTCAGCCATATTAAGACTACCTATAACACCCAAAACACTACCTGGACAATTAATGACCTTATAACTAAATGTGATACTGAGGAAAAGAAAATCAGGAAAGAAAAAGGTGACGTTGTCATGCTATTAACACAACCTAGGGCTGATCCTAAAAAGAATAGAGGTAAGTTTAAGCCTAATTATTATGCTTCTAAAAGGAATCAGAATTTTAAATGGCATGATAGGAATCAGACCAAGAAAGGGGCAAATTTTGGGAGTGTCTACAAAAGTAAGGTGAAATGTTTATAAAGAAGGTCATATGAGAAAATATTACCATTAACTCACAGTTTGGCTAAAAAAGAAAGATGAAAGTATTCCTTTGGCTTATGTTTGATTTGAATCTTATATGGTTAATATACCATTAAATTTTTGGTGGCTTGATAGTGGTGCAACTATTCATGTTGCTATTACCTTGCAG